>CAEGAD010014487.1:0-140970 GCA_903067055.1 Poeciliopsis paucimaculata
CCCCCACACCCCCACCCCCCCCCCCCCCCCCACCCCGCCCCCCCGCCCGCGGGGCGGGGGGGGGGGGGGGGGGGGGGCGGGCCCGCCCCCGCCCCCCCCCCCCCTGGGCAGGTGTGTGTGTATTTGTTCAGCTGTCCTATATAGGCATATTTACTAACCTTCGAAAGACCAATGATCCTCATGGGGATCAAAGCCCAGTCCTAATACGATGGACACCCTTGTTCAGGGTCAGAGGTCAAGTTTAGAGGCAAGATATAAATTAACCTTTTGTTAATGTTGGGGTTAATGATACACACTAGTAGCCATTAGATTTAGGTGGAATATGTCCCTTTAATTATTATTATTATTTTTATTATTATTATTTGCTGCTTGGGTATGTGATGGGTAAAGATTTGAAGCATACTTTAACTGCTGGTGAATAGATCAGGGGATTAAATCTTTTTTTGTGATTGTTCATGAACACAACATTAAACTTCAGTCCAGTAAAGAAAAAACAAAAGAACTGTGGGCAAATATAACAAAATGACTCACAGGTGAGGGGTCGGACTGCTGTGGTGCTTGGAACCTCTAACAACTTTGAGTCAAATTCACTCAGTGAATTTCACATGCAGTCAGTTCATGTGAAAAACACTTGAGCTGTTCAGCTGTTATGTGTTGTAAGAATCGTCCCATCGGAAAACAGAAAAACTCAATTTCGTGATTTTAAAGTGAAAAAATGTCGCTTTGGTAATAAATGCAACGAAACGGCGCAAAACTGCCTGAGATCAAAGCAGCCACAAGGTGGCGCAATGCGACTGTTCCATGACGTTTGATTCTCTTCCTGAACGCGTCCAAGCGCCAGAATTCATAACATGGTGCTGAGGAGAGAAACAAAAGGATCACCAGACTCCATCCATTTTTTTCCTTTTTGTTTTTTTTTCTTTTTAACTTAAACCTACACAGCCAGTATTAAATTAAACGAGTTATTCCATGTAGTGTCGCTCTAAGAAATGAAATAAGACAGAGCACACAGGTGGGTTTCTTGTGGAAACACACGTTTCGTCCTCCTGGGCTTTGTGTGAGTCTCCACTCCTCGGCCTCTCTGGAAGATTTTGGGGTTCTAACGAGATTTTCCAGAGTCAGGTGTTGATCCGACCAGGAGGAAGGCTGCGGCGGCTTCCCAAAGCGAGGATCCCTTTGTTGTCTCCCACACCTCCACTTTAAAGAGGACCAGAGCTTGGCGAGACCTGAAAGGCGTCACGTGACTCTCAGTTGTGGCAGGATAACCACGCAACGAAAGAGAGAGAGAGAGAGAGAGAGAGAGCTGAGGAGGAGCCTCCTGCTATAAGATGCACTTCGCGCACCATCAGCACCAAAACTTCCACTTCGCACCATCTATCCTCATCTCTGGCGCGCGCGCACACCGCATCCTGGCTGCTTCCGTTTGATTCCCCCTCCTCCTCCTCCTCCTCCTCTTCCTACCCCCCCTCCCCCAGCTTTGGAGGGTTGCACAGGTGCATCCCTGGGTTACTGCTCGCTCTCGGCTGACTTGATTATGGTCACAGCCCCCGCGGTGCCAAGGTGGAGCCGCAGCGCGTATCTCGGATCGGTGCGCTTCTCCAGGGGCTGGGATGCGCACCGGGCACCTCCCGCTTCTTGCCGAGTTTTGGGTCTGAGGAGGAGTCCAGCGGCGCCCCGGGGCGCAGAGGCAGGAGGAGCCAGTCGACCCGGAGCAGGATGCCGGTGATGAGAGGGCTGCTGGCCCCGCAGAACACCTTCCTGGACACGATAGCCACCCGCTTCGATGGCACCCGTGAGTAAAGCAGCTCTGGCTTTTTTTTTTTTTCTTTTTTTTTTTTTTGCGATCCCTTCTTTCTTCCTCCGACAACATACAATTATTTGAGGGGGGGAAAAAACACACTTTTGTCCTCCTAATTTCCATACATGCACGGTTGGAATTATTTTAAGGATTCAACTTTAAAAGTTTCCAAGCCAGATTTTCTCTGCCGTGTCTCAGAGGTTCGGATGCACACAGGTGGTCCAGGTGCATCCCAGAATTCAGCAGGTCACCACATATGGGTCAGTTATCAGTGTCAAGGCAAATATGGAAAATATGTATTTTCCATCGTAATGCTCTTGGCTTAAAGTTCTGCAGCAGTAACGGGGCGCATTTATCGCATAAACGATCACTTATCGTGATAGTAATTTATTGTTGTTGCTGATGTTTAAAAACCTCAAAATCTGTCCTTGTTGTCAGGATTGATCATTTTATTATATTTTCTCCATCGTTCAATAAATAATATATTGGAAAATACATTTACCGTGTGCAGATAAGTGATACAAACACTTAATGTGACTGCTGTCCTGAAGAAACCTATGACAAATGGAAATGTTTTGTCAAGTGCAGAATTTGGTGGGACTTTAACTATTTTGACACACGGTTACCTAAAAATGTGTGATAAATAGTTCTTGTCATCACTTTTATTGTTATGGCAACAGTACTTCAAAATATCGTCATAAGACTTGGAAGTCCTTATCGCCCACCCTTAAGTCCAGGTGGTATGGAGTATAGAGTGCTGCTCCTCCCCCACCTGTTGCTGTGCTCTGCTGTTTAGCTGGCTGAATGAAAAACTTGGCTGCAGGCTGCCTACACCAGCAAAACAAGCCTGCTAGTTATCAGTTTGTTATCATCAGTGCAGGTCTGTGCAGATAGAAAAAGCAGAACGTTGTATTATTCTCAAAACTGTGAACTTTGACCTGAAAATGTGAACTAAATTTAGAGAGCTGGGAGCTAAGTTCCTGCACTTGTCATGTTTCCATTAAGTGAATTTATTCCTGAAATGTAAAATTGTGCAATTTTATGGTCAAACTGGACTTTCAAGCTGCATGTATTTTTTTCTCTGATATATAAACGTACAATCACCGACTCTTTTCACGTCCTGCTCTATCTTGTCTTCTTCTGTCGGTATTCAGCCTGCAGGCTTGTTTTCGTCTGTCCGTGTCAGCCAGTCAAACCAGACAGCTTGAAGTTCACAACATGCGGCCCACTCTGATCTTTCCTCGTTCCTCCCACCCATAAGAGCAGTCGTTACTCCTTCTGACTCAGCATCATGCTGCTCTGCTTCTTCAAAGCCACTAATCAGGCTTTTTTTCTACTTCGGTCAAACAGAACAACAAGATGTTTCTGTTAGTTTTTCTTTCATTTTAGGTTTGCTGTCTCTTCATGAATCGTTTTAATCAAGAAGAAAACGTGTGCTCCCAAATGTCAAGCCTTCATTTTGACGTATTCGAGGACGTCACATTAACCCATAGGGGAACAGATTGTGCTTCTAAGTACATTCGCTTGTATTTTACTGGCTGGTTTTTTCCCCCTTTTTTATTCACTCATGTTTATCTGTATTGTGTGTGGCTCCAATCAAACATTTCAGGAATATTTCATGAAAACATTAACTCAAATAAAAGTGAACCAGGGCAGACTGAACCAATGGTGGTGGGTTCCTTCCTTCCTTCCTTTCTTTCTTTCTTTCTTTCTTTCTTTCTTTCTTTCTTTCTTTCTTTCTTTCTTTCTTTCTTTCTTTCTTTCTTTCTTTTTTTCTTTCTTTCTTTCTTTCTTTCTTTCTTTCTTTCTTTCCTTCTCTTCTCTCTCTCCTGGTGAGTGTGTCTTTGTGAGCAGACGTGATGAGCAGCCCGAGTGTGTTTGGACCCCTGCTGTGTTGGTGGGCGGGCGAGAGATGCTTATATACGGCGTCCGAGGCGGCTCGTCTCTGCCTCTGTGTTAAATATTTAGGGTGAGGAGGGGGTCTGTGGGGGAGCTGCTGGCTGCCAGTGTCTCCCTTCCTCTTCTCTCTTTAAACCAGTTAACATGTGACAGCGCGGTGGAAAAGATTATTGTGAACGTGGAGGAAGCGAGAGGCAGATCCAGACCTCGCTCGGAGGATTTAGCCAAGAAGCTAAAGCAAACAAACGCGCTCACTCCGAAAGGCAAAGAGAGGAAAACACTCAGAAACATGCGCTTCGTTATTATCCCTCCCTGCTGTAACATGTCATATGTCAGACTATGAATGCTGCTTTATTCATGGGGAGAGGCCTGTCAACATGTGTTCACCTCGTTCGGAGGAGAGCGGGGTCTGAGCGGGGGCCAATCTTCTCTGAGAGGCCCCTCCGTCAGCTGAGGTGTGATAATTACACATCTCCAGCCGAAAACATGCGCAGTCTCGGTAATTAACAGGAGAGGATGTGAAGAAAGGGGGGTTGAAATGAGAGGGTGTGGGGCTGGGGCAGGATAAGGGGGTATGCGGGAGGAATTATTGCTATTGTTGCAGATAAAATTCATTTCTGGTCCATCAGTCTCAAAAAATGCTTTTCCGTTGTTTTTTTTTAAAGGGGCAGCGTTCTGTAAAATCGACCTTTTTGAAGTTTTAGATCATGTTGATTTTGTTCTTTTAGGCAGAAAAGAACTTAAAGAATCCTCTAGCCTCCCATCAAAGCTGTTGCTCTCACCGAGCACCAAGCCTTTTCCACTGAGTTCCTTCAGACTAGCCAGCAGTAATCAGCAAACCCTCGATGGAGCTCACAGGCTGCACTTCTCATTCAAAAGCTGGTAAAAATGTTGTCAACGGGAAAAAAAAATGTTTTAAGTCAAATTTATTATATGCAGCATTTTTATAACAACTAAAGCTAACACGGTTACTTGATTGCACTATAAAATGTCTCTATGTGCCTGGAAAACACATAATACTGCCCCTTTAACAACACTGAGAGATTAGCTCCTCTTTAAATCACACACTCTGGTGAGAATGGATGAGAGGGCCCGTTATCTGCCAGCCTGCGGAAGTGATGGAAGCTTTGTGTCCCAGGTCTAGTTGTGTGTGTCGGGGTGTGTGTGTGTGTGTGTTTTCTGAGAAGGGTTCTTTTTTTTTTTTTTTTTGCGATTTGAATCAGATGGGAACCCTGATTAATCTAAAAAGCCATTCATCTCTGCCACAGACCTAGCTGAAAGCACTTCATTTGCCGTGGTTAGAGGAGCGTCAGCAGCTCTGTCTGGCTGCGCCGCCACTCTTAGATGACTGCATATAAAACCGGGGGATTGCTCAAGTGTTCCCCTCAGAAATATCTCCAAATCCTCAAGTCTAAAGCAAAAGAAGCAGAGCAGGTCAATTGAAATCTAAGAACAGTTTCTTTCAACGCTAATCTGTTGCTTTACGAGGAAATAAAAACCGTTGAAAGGATGGTGTCTTGCAAATAAAGCAACATGGAAGTTTAGCATCTTGCTAACTTATCTCTAAATAGATTTTGTCACATCAAAACTGTGACTTCAGCATATTATCAACTGTGCATGCGATTTTAACCCTTAGTTAAGGAGTGATCCGTCTGCCATGAACAAAGTGCTCATGTAAGACATAGTTGTACTAAACACTTGACAGTTATTTGATACTTTTTGTTGGTCTGTCATATATATTTCTAAGAAAATATACATTAAGATTTATTTTTGCAGTGTTTTAATACCTTTTCCAAACCCGAGTCAGACAATGGGGGTAAGAAAATCATGATTAGTTTCTATAGTGGCCTTGCTGTGATTGAATTTTATTTTTAATGACTGCCTTATTTGGCATACATACATAAAGAAGATATAATGTACATGTACAAATTACACCATAAATAACACATTTTATTTGCCTTTTTATTCCCAAAAAAAATTGTATGTTTTGATTCCACAATATATGACTAATATATGTCAACACTTATTTGAACTGAAAAAAACTTGCAATTACTTTGTCTTGACTATTTATTCGTAGAAGTTTGATATCAGGTTGTGTTTCAATCTAAACCCTATTGGCTTATATAATTTTTCACCGTTTTTTTTACAGTTTGCATTGTATAACAATTAAATCTATATTTTTACAAATATTTTTTGAATCAGTAAATAATTTCTCTAAACAAAGACAAAATGGGTTACTAGAGGTCGGTGGATCAGTCTAAAATAATATTATATGGATACCAATATCAATATCAGTTCGATACCAGCGTGATAAGATTTATATTTTAGTTTCAGATTCCCTCTTGAGATTTTATTTTATTTTTGTAATGTAGTCTCTCAAGTTTACCTCACAAGAAATTTGGTTTTGATTTGATCTCAAGTGATATTTTCTTTCACAATTAATTAAGAAAAAAATGCCCAAAAATCAAGTTAATATGGTTATTAATAAGTATTTTGTAGGCCTTATAAACTCTAAATTCTATTCCAGGTTTGAGCAAATTAGTTTAAAGGAGAAACTACAAAAATACTTAAAGGTCAGAAGTTTGATGATATATCATACTTGAATTAAAAGTATTGGTATCAGTATCAGTTTTGGTAATACTGGCTCTGTATTCACTTTGTATCACATCGATGCCAAAACATGCCGTGTTGCACACCGTCAGCTACATTAGTGATTAGCACAGTTAGCGATCCTGACTGTGTGCATCAGTCTGTATGTCTATTTGAAGGGTTTCAGCTTCCTCTAGTTAAATGTTTGAATCTTTAAAATCTTTTTACTGATGGTAAAATAACCAAATTCATGTCTTCTTTACTTACTGAAAACCGTCATACTGAAGATGTCAGGACAGAGATGTTTATAAGTCGTTCACTGATAGAAACATACGGACTGGATTTTTGGTTTCAAGCATAAAGTTATCTGACCCTGGCCACAGAGTTTGTAGTTTCTAATTATTTTCCAGTTAGTTATTAAGAAACAGATTGTCATGCTGTTTGGATGCTTACTCGGGTGCTTCTTTGCACACATTCCTGTCCCTTCTGACAATGTGATCTTTCAGAATTCAAATTATGTATTCATCAACTTTACAAATAACAAAGACAGTTCTGATGATGATCTTATCTTAAGATTCAACTTTCCCCTGACAGATATTAGAGTGTAGCTTTGTAACTGTGACTAAACTATATCATGTACTCACGCTAAGTTGCATGTTTTCTCATTTATCAGCGTACCTTATGAAGGTCTTGGGGGTCAAAGTCTTCTGACAATGAAGGACTTTAGTACGTGCACACACACACACACACACACGCCTTCACACGCATTCACACGCCCGCACGCACCCACATACACGCGCACAGCCCTACACACTCAGATAGATGTCACACACATAGACTTTGATTTGGGGTGAAGTGCTGCATCACACTGCAGTCAGACATCACAGCTTCTGAATCATACAGTTGGAGGAAGGTTATTATTTATAGCCCCCTCTCATGGTGTCTCCAACACCTCTCTGAGCAGCATGCAAAAGAGAATGCACCTTGTATGGTGTGAAAAAAAAACAAAACTTCAGAAATATTAGCCGTGTGTCAGGTTTTTAAAATGTTCAAATGATGGAGCTGAAAGGGGGCCATTTTATGTAAAGTCAGCTGCTTGGAGCTTTATATCATGTCAAAAACATACCTGGGATGTATTTTGCCCATGGCAACCTAAACGCTTTGTGGAACCAAATGCTGCCTTCGAGGACAAAGTTTCTCCTCAGAAACTTGTGAGCTTCCTCCTCAGCGCAGCCCTCGCCTGTGACTCCTCCGCTCAGCTCCTTCAGACTAGCGGCAGCCATTAGCAAACACCTGATGAAACTGAGCATCTGCTGAGCTCAATATGCAAGATACTTTTCAATGTAAAAACGTTGTTAAAGTATCAATAGAGGAGCCATACTGTAATGACTTCCTGTAGGCGGAGTTTCAGAGTCAGCAGGAGTTTTTAAGAGACAGAAGTCCAATTTCAAGGCGTTAAATTACAAAGTCAAATTTATTTTAAAACCTGCTCAGCTGCAAATTTGATGGCAATAGTATTTGTTCCAAGACACTCTATGGGACACAGGTTATATTTATGTTTGTGTTTTTATAACAACTGAAGGTGACATAGTTACTTGATTATGCTATAAAATGACATAATCAAGTAACTATGATTATAACTGAATGCAGTTTGTGAACGATTACATCTTTAATCCTAACGTAAAACACAAAACGAGCAACTCTAATGCTCTTTTGGCTTTGTGGCTAACTTGCAGAGGCAAACCAGCAACATGTTCACTGGTCAAACATTAGCATATTATTTCTTCAGTGATCACAGGTGCTTGAAACAGTTATTTCTGAAAATAAATAAATAAAAATAGAAAATTAGACTTTGCCAAAAACCAGCTTGAAATCCTGTTTTATTATATGATGTACCATCTCCTTTCCCCTCAGGAAGTTTTCAATTTTATTACAAGAGATGCTCTTACTGTAAATACTTCATTTTGATCACATGTTACTTTGCTACAAAACCCTTTCAGAGCGACTTGTGTTTCATTATGTCTCCTTCTGAGAGCTGCGAAGTGTCAAGTCATCTGACTTCCCTTCCTTTTCCTCCATTCGGCCCTCCCTCGTGTTCATTAGTTGCCACCCACCCTGTTTGTTTGTGTGTGTGTATACCTATGTGCACACAATAAGTGAGAAAATGAGTGTGAATGGGTGCTAGGAGGAAGGCTGTCCCTGTGTGGTGTCCCTGTGCAAGTCTGTGCCGTGTGTGTTTGACAGCAGAGCTGCCTGGTGAGGCATTGTTGTGCCTCAGGTGTGTGTTTCCCCTGTGGCGCTTTGTGCTTAACCCCCTCGCCGCCCCAGTCAGTCCTTGGCTTCCAGTCCTGCAGGAGCAGATGTAATGACAGGCAGAGTAATGGATGAGTCGACTGTCTGTCTCTCCGCTAGCGCCTGGAGCAGCTGCACTGATTTTGGCACGTTCCAGTTTTTGTTAAAAAAGAACTTTAAGAACAGCATTTAATTACCCTTTCTATCTCAAATTGACATTAATTATTTTATCTTAGGAGCAGACGCAATATCACTTCACATTTTGGTTATGGGCAAGGGGGGGAAATTACAAATATTCTTGTATATTGAAGACTAAAGAAGATAAGAGCATTCATAAAAAAACTAATTAACAATAAATTATGTTGAGATATTTTAAGGCTATATTTAGAAGAACCCACAGCCTATTAAATGAAGAACGTCACACACCATTTTTTTTACAACATAAATCAACTGTTTTCATTTTTTGTTCCAGACTACCACAAGAGAGTGAATTATATGTTGTAAAAAAGTGAAAGTTCCCTGAGGTGTGATTTTAAAAAGTATCCAGAAGATCTGGATGTTAAATATAACATATTTTATCGACCAAACAAAATGATAATGAAGAGATGTAAATGTGTCTTAATTGACCGTACTGATGGCTGCCTCACTGAGTTTTTGCTGGTCCAGTTAAAACATGGGAAAATAATTTCAACAACATTCGGACCCAAAAATGTATGGCCTGCAAGTCAAAATATGACTTCTGCTGTTGTGACTGAACAAAACGAGCAGAAAGGAGGAGCAAGTGATATTTGACGGTGGAGACAAATGGATGCAGAAAGAAAGGAGTGATGTGGAAAACGTGGCTATGTTGGTGGTTTTAAACGTAATTAAAATGTAAAATAACACAGAGAGAAAGAAAACACAGGAAAGGTCTAGCAGTATGCAAGGGGACAGCTCATATTGAGTCAGTGTAGTTACAGCATCAGCACATAAAAACTGAGTCAATAGAAAGGACAGATAAGCACAAAATCATTGTCCTCTTGTGTTACCAATGGTTACCTGCAAAGGAAAGTCATGACTGCTGAAGTTGATGGAACATTTTAAGACTTTTCTTTCTAAGTAAAACGTTAAACTGCTGGAAACAAGAATTATGTGAAGAGCAGTGACAGCATGTGAGTATGTGAGTGTATACAACCGCCTTCACTGTAGAAGCCATGTAGTTTTCCTACGAAGTCTGACATTTATTTTTGGACTGTTTTCAGGCTCTCTTGTGTCATCTTTAGCTGTCGGCAGTAAAACAGAGATGTTGCGGCAGCATTGATCCAGTAAAAAGAACAATAACCTGGCTGAGCATCCAGGCAGCGCTGCAGGGGTTTCTTCTGAAATGGAACGGAAACAAATGTCAAAATCTCAAGCTGCATTTTCCCACCGGGTTGAGCCGTTCGGTTCTGAGCTCAGTAACGTCTAACGGGTCCGAGCTCTTCACTTCCGCTTGTCAGACACACGGTATGAGCCGTGGCGAGGTGGAGAGAACAAACGAACGCCGGAGACAGGTGAACAGCGCAGACAGGTAGAGCCGCAGACAGAGCCAGAAATAGTCACCGGGCCAGGTGGTCACTGAGGATGTCACCGTGTGCATCAGAAACGAGAGACGCAAAGGACAGAAGAAGCAAAGTGTGCAGGAGGAAGAGGGCCGAGGCTGGTTCCTAATAGCAGCAAATGAAAGTGATGAAGCCAAAGTGACAGGAGGTCCATTCAGACGGCTCTGGAGTAATGCACTCAAATAGGAAGCAGATGAATCCAGGCTGCAGCTCTATTAGACCCCAGACTCTCTGCCAGACACACACATAACAACAACTAGAGGCAGGAGCTCCTGAATGTTTCCTCAAATGTCGTTCATTGCCTCATTTACATGAATTCTTACTCAGTTAAGCTTGTGTTAAATCGTATTGTATAGTAAATGTGCAAACAAGCATGTTTTATGATGCTGCACACTGAGGTTATCTTTAAAGGCTCTTCTATAAAATATAATATACTTTTGCACAATTTACTGACCTGGGAGGAGCCAAAGTGTTTCTTTCAATTGTGTTATTGTAACAATGACATTGGTCAAGTCAGGAGCTTTATAAAGAAATGCATGATGGTTGACTTGGTACAAGTCAACTGTAAGTACAAGTATTTAAGTTACGAGAGAAGACAGCAGTATGCTACAGCCGGTAGTTCTTTTGCACCGTTCAATAAGTGGACTAAATTGCCATTTGAAATACTTCAAGTTTATGTCATAAGTGACTCGCTCAAGTAGCAGTATAATTTAGATAGAGCAGACTGTGCTTTTGTAAGAGTTTGCAACATTTATTTATTTATGCGATGTTTGAAATTCGATGTTGCTTTATCAGTAAAAATATATTACTGCAGTTTATTTTTCAATGCATATTACCACTAATAACATTTTTTTTGACTGGCTTGGATTTACAGACATTTAGGAACCGATGACTAAGAAAAGTGATTACAATCAGGAAGTATTTTAGAAATGTCAATTCTTTCAACCAAGCCCTAAACTAAACTAAAGCACTTTTGAAATTTTTTTGTAAATGACTCAAACCTGCTCATTTAAGAGCATTTTCATCTATGTGATTATAATTTGAAATCCTCGGTTTATTTTAATCAGACCCTTAAATATCCAAGTATCTCTCTCTTTGGCTTCTTCTTCTTATTATTTTCAGTTTGTCTGTTAGCAGCAGCAGCTAACGTGTCTGTTAGCTGCTTTTGACTGAAAAAACATCCATGTAAGTTTCATTTTATAGATCGGCCAACAAAGGGCTGAATTATTCAATTCTGATGACCAGGGACATCTGTGACATATTTAACATGAATGGAGCCAGTTAGTCATCAATTCTTATTGAGACATAAAAATGATTTCACCAGCTGCTTTTTACAGCTATTTTTAACTTAAAGGTCATAAAGAACCAAGGCTTCACTTCAACTGTAAAATTTTGAAATGGTATGATTTAGTAAATAATCAGAAACTGTCAATATAATCTTAATATAAATCTCTATAGCAAAATCTGTAATATAGGCAACTATTAAAAACATTAACATGTTCATTTCTGCTTTAGTTTATTTCTGCAGGAGAGATAAATTAAAGTATTTAGTGATTTGTAACTGATCAGGTCTAGAAACTAATGAGTATCTGAATAAAACTCATTATTTTAATGTGATGTGCTGATTTCCTTCTAATCTTGAGCACACCAGGTTTCCTTAGTTATTACAGATTCCAAAACGTGCCGAGGTCTCGCAGTGAACATCGGCTCTGTTAGTTTAACCTGAACCTGGCTGCTGTCCGTGGTGCTGACTGAGGCGGATGGATGATCATTTAGAAAAGAAATATTTCAAGATACAGCTGTAGACCATGAGAGTGTGTGATTACTTATTAATGTTTTTCTGGTAAGCTGATTTTATTTTTAATTTTAAAATCAGACTGTTGTGGAAGTGAGTGGAGCTTTAGCATGATGTAAAACAAACAATGCATGATTAAGAATGTTACATAGGAAGTGTATGAATGACACTTATTCATGTGGTTGTGTCTAATTGAGAAATGTTATTTATTTATTTATTTTAGATGTATCTCAGTATCAATAATTTAATGTGCTAGGTTCACTTCAGTGTACTTCGAGGTTGCAACCACAAATCAATAACTCAGTAACAGTGAGATATTATTAAAATATTTAAAATTAAAATTATTAAAACCATGTCCACCTGCACTCAAACTTGATTCAAACGCTATCTTTTCATTGCAACATTACTTGTTTCACAAGAGAAACTCGTTATTATGGACCTACATGGTCATTGTGGTAAAAAAACAAACAAACAAACAAACCAACAAACAAACAAAAACAAAAAAACTTCAAAATACAAAATCCAATCACCTCATCCTTCCATAGTGGGGTGAAAGGAAATAAAGTGGACTTTCACATACATAATGCAATTATTAAAAATCATGTATCGATAATAAATGTACCAGTCATTCTATACTTTTAATTTCAACCAATCAGACTGCAGCTCCTGTCACTCCTGTAAAAGAGCTGGGTTCGTGGCGAGCCTCAACATGGCAGCCTCAACTGTGACACAAGAAGAACGGTCACATTTACACACTCTAGAACCGAAAAAAAGAGAATGATTAGAGAAAAACCGAGTTCTTCTTAACGGTGCCTTGCGCAGCGGCAGATTGATATGTGACAAAAGGAAGCTGAAATCAAACATACAACCTGACTCTAACATTAACTTGCTTTAACCTTTCAACTGAGCCCCACTTTGACAGGAAGCTTGATAAACCCCTCCAGGTTCCTCAAAGAAATAGTTTGCATTGTGTGCTTTGTAGCAAACAGCTTCAGGTTTACATTTGTAGTCCTTCCTGGTGTTCCCGCTCTACCCCTCCTCTTGTCTCAGGCTCATAAGTAACACTGAACCGAAGTGTTCTTGTGAGTCGGAGCTTCCTCTCACAGACTCTCACAACCCGAGGTCGGTGTTGTCAGGCTGTCAACAAGCCAGGTCACTGCAGGGGCATTCCCTCTCTTGTTTTTTCTTTTTAATTAGCTTCTCACATTGCAGTTCAAGTTGGGTGATGTTTCTTAGAGGAGAAGTGAAAGGGCCGGGTCTGCCTCGTCTGGCTGAGAGTTTGGCTCGGAAAAGCAGCTGAAATCTCAGGGTGCGCGCAAACTGCTGTGAGTTTAAAAAGAGGCGTGAAAGGTGCTTGTCTACTTTCTTAGTTGGGTCAATACCAGGCTCAGCAAGGCTTTCAAAAACAATTACAGCACCTAAAACTGAAGACACAGAGACCACACCTTTCAGGTCATGGTAACGTGCAGGATGGCGCCCCCTGCAGGAAGCTTGCACTGACTCTGGATAAGGCTACAGAAGATCCAGATTCATACACTTGTGTATAAATGCAGTAGAACTCTGGTTTTTGAGATGATACTTCATTATGGATACTAATTCAAAATCGACAAAACATTGCCACTTTTTTTGTTGTTTTTTTTTTTTTTTACATAAAATCCATAAGTTCAGTTTTGTGAACTCAGTCATCATCTCAGATATCTGAGATCTTCCCCCGCCCCCAGTGACCCTGATCCTCTTCTGTAGAGTAGAACTTGTTAACCTTTCATTTTATCCTGTTGTCCATCCATCCAGTCCAGCTCCAATCTGGTGCTTTGGCTGCTTTGAAGTCGGAGCCAAACGGTGTGTGGCTTCTCTGTGACCTGAACTGATTAGCAAACTGACTCATATTTTTGACTTGCTGAGGAGGAAAGCACAAAATAAAATGAAACAAAATAAAAATAAAATATCATTAAAAAAAATACAATCAAATTTCAACTCTGGCCGTCTGGACCGATGAGGGAGGCCGCAGATGGAGAGTGTATCTTCTAAGAGTGTCCTCTGGTGTCTGAGACCAGCAGGGGAAAAAAGAGCCTGGAAAGTAACATAATGTGAAACAAACACACAGACAAAGAGTTCAGCTCTTGTCTGTGTGTATGAAAATATCTGTGTGAGTAGAAATGAAAAGAGGACACAAAGTCAAAAGGAACAGGAAAGGAAGAAGCATCTGAAGGGACCAGAGTCTAGAAGAAATAAAAATAGCAAGAGGAATAAACTTTATTGTCCCACAGCGGACAAATTTATGTGTAACAGCAGCTTTGAGACATGTATATGTACAAAAGATCAGAAGGTGTTAGAAATATCTGAAAAACAAGATAAACAATATTAATACTAGTATATTATAGAAACAAAAAACATACTAGGCAGTTATCATGGTGTCAAGCCAAAACACAAATCCTTAATATCTCAGGGTCATGATAAAAACTTAGGCTGCACTAGTTAAAGTCAGGTTCTTATAGCCACAGCAGGATGCTGTGCTAAACAAATGTCACTTTCATGTACATTATGGCAATTTGACACTGTGGGGTCATATTATGACTGACTGACTGACTGACTTAGAGCTTATCAAGTGAAGTCCGGTCAGTGTAGAGGGCTGTGGTCTCTTTGTAAATGCTAATTTTACAAAGAGACCACAAACTTTATTAACTTTACCCAGTTTGTGTACAATGTATTTCTATTTCTAGCCTTTTCATACAGTGTTCCTTATTGCAAACACCTCACATTGGGGCAAAACAACAGTTAATCCAGCAGCCTCCTTAAAATATAAAGTTTGTCTAGTCCTCGCTGCTTCATGTCAAAATGCAGCGTTTTCAACACATACTAACTCCAAGAAAATGAACTTTAAGATATGGCATGGTTAAGTACATAAAACTGAGAAAATACGGAAATGTCATGAAATGATTAAGTAAACGTAGTGTCTAAGTTAACTTGAAGATCAACTAAATAAAACTTCATGTGTCCTTTGTGTAAACTCCAGACAGTGTTGGAGTCATGCTGTTGGAGGAGATGGCTCTATTTTATATTTTATTCTTGAGAGTGTGCTGTAGATTCTCGACAGGACTTAAAACCTCGCTGGAATCTTCCATCAAAGCTCCTCGTATCTCAATCCAGGCTTGAGCTGCTGATCCATGCAAGCTTAACGTCCCAACTTTCAAACTGACTGAAGCAATTCACAACTCTGTCATGGTGGTGATTCGGGGGTTGAAGGATTTTCTGATAACAATGTTGGTGCCAGATAAGTGGAGTCCATACCTCAGCATGTCTGGACTGTTTTCAAAATACTGCTGGGCAGGTGGTCATAATGTTCTGACAAAATAGTGTTAAAAGACGGCATTATGTAACATTGACTTGTTTGAGCTTCACATCATGTTATAATGTTATTTCCTCATCAAAATTATACCCGGATTTTGGCCTTCATTCTTTCATGCATGTTTGAAAAATCCTTGAATTTCTCATGACAACTATACTTATCTTGAGCGGACCAAGCCCCGCACTGGAGGCGCTGCTCCTCCTCTGAGCTGAAGTTTCAAAGCTTCCGAGCTTCTGCCACACTGACCGGCCCTCCAACTGCCACATTCAGCTCCTTCAGACTAGCCAGCAGCAATTAGCAAACACCTGGTGGCACTGCGCAGCCGATGAGCTCATTATACAAATTACTTCTCAGTGGAACGCTGGTAAAACATTCTTAAAGGGACGATAGAGGAGCCATGTTGTGATGACTTCCTGAAGGCGGATTTTCTGAAAGAGCAGGAATTTCTTAAAGTGAAATTTCAAGGTGTTAAACTTTGAAATCATCTTTATTTTAAGTTATACTTTATATACAGCATTTTTATAACAATTGAAGGTAACCATTTCTTGATTATACCATAAAATTTCACCAGGTACCTGGAAAACACAATACTGCCCCTTTAAATGTGATACTACTTTAGGGTCAACAGTTGCATGTCAGTCTGAAGTCTGCGTAGACGTGATGTCAGATAGAGTTCAGAGCAAACAATCATTTGGTTTCCTTCAGACAAACTCCTGTGTTGTCCTGTTTTATTGGAGATGTTTGTATTATTTGTCTGAATTCATGATTCCGAGATGAGATGTGGAACAGCGCTGCCACATGTTTTATTTATCTCCTTATTCCAAACGATTTATCCAACAATAGAACTCAGAAAACATTCATCTGAACTCTGGGAAATGACTTCCCATTGAGTCCAGCGACGGTACGAAGGAAGGCAGCTCCTTAATGCAGGAGGAAATGCGGAGTTGAAGTCGCTTTGGTTTTGGGCGAGGACAGAGATTGTGACATATGGCTGGTGAGTGGAGTAAAGACAGCGCCTGGCAGCTGGACTCGTTTCAGTCAGTCGGTCAAACCGACGAGTTGTCAGAGCCGAGTGACCCAAACACGGCTTGGCAGTAAGCGCCTTGGGACTGTCACTCTTTGCTCTCGCTCTGCTCTCAGGTCGATGCACGGAACCAAAGGTGCTGCTGTCAGGGTGGCACGCTTTCATCCCATTGAGTGCACATTGTAAAAGTCGTCTTTTATTTTATCGTCCTGGTGTTCATGTGCAGTTGTTTGTTTTTGGATTGGAGGATGAGTATTATATTGGACCATTAGCCCCTCTACTGCTCTCCAGTTTGTCGTCTCTTCCTGCTTTGGTGTAATTGCAGCAAATATTGACTTTGTAGAAGGCGGCAGAGCTTCCTCTCATTTTCAGCATCAACAGGCCAGTGACTAACCTTGCTCCAATAAAGAAAAACAATTATATTTTCCATGACAGAGCTCGGCGAGAAGCAGCTGGTCAGAGGTAGGAGAAATAAAAAAAGAAAAAAGAAAACTCGATGCACCTGCTACTGGACAGGTTTGATTGCCTATTTAAAAAGCCGCAGACTTCAGGTCTGGTTTCTATGTAAAGAGGATGGTGTTTCCATACACTGAATGAAAGACCGTGACCTTTTCTTCTCAATGTTTTTTTGACGTCATCATTGTTTACCTCTGGTGAAGAAGGAAGTTGTGCTCAGCGTCTTCTTCTGAGTTTTTGTGTTGTTTCCTTCAGTTGCTCTTGGTGTAGCGCCCCCACAGGCACACCATTAATTACCCGTGTTGCTAATATTAGACGTCATACCTGTTTGATATATTCCTGGTAACAATCTTTCTTGTTAATCCCCCACATAACAAAAAAATAAAATAAAATAAAAAATTGCTTCGTTATTCATTTCCATTATTTCTCTACAGTCATGCAGAATCACAAGCCTCAACATGGAGTCATCTCAGACACGTTTATGTATATTTCCTGTTGTTTATTGCAAAAATAATTTGTCTGCTTTGAAAAACAATTATCTTTCTTATTTAAATACTTTCCATATTTATAGGTTTTCTGTTCCTTAAACATGTCCTAACACGTGTGGTTAATTTGCTGAAACGGTTGAGGTTGTTTCTCACTTATCTTATGGAAGCATATTAAAAAAAAAAGAAGAAGAAGCCCAGATTTTCTCAGGGCACATGCTGCTGATCAAATACTCTTAATCCTTCCACTTTGTCGGAGCTCTGATACACTGCCAACCTCGCATCAGACGCGCTTTATCCCTGCGGAAAATGTAAATTTATGTATTCCTGCAGTCGCAGAGCAGAATGAGCCTCAACCTGAGGAGGTGTTGATGTTATTCACCCGCGCTCCCTCCTCGGTGCACGTGGCCTGTCAGCTGCAGGCGGAGGAAGCCATGACTGACTGCTGCTTCAGCTCCACACCACCCTAGTAATTGACATTACGCGTGAATCCAGTCTCATCAGGGCGCAACTTGTGTGCGTGTGTTACATCTGCAGCTTCAAGCTGTTTGCATTATTACCACCGATCTCAATGTAGCCTGTAAGAGTCGTAAGATTATGCAATTATGGCAGTGTGTCAAACTGATGAGAGGGAACCGTGTGTGAATGTGCCTCAGGCACTCTTCAGTCAATTTGGTTAGAGCTTAATAATTATTAAACAATCAAACTGACTGGGTGGGGCACTTAATGTTCTTTCCTCGTTGCAGAAGAAAACATTAAAGAACAAACAAAGAAATTAGCTTGGTTCGTTTTTATCCGACAGTCTGGAAGGGCTTCAGCGTTAATTATAGGCACTCTTTTTCTTTTATTTTCTACTTTCAGCTTTTAATCTTAGAAACCTCTGTGGTCGAGTTAAATCGATTTCTAAATCACATTTAAAATGGAAATCAAAATGACATCACAGAAAAAAAAGACTAAACAAGCAAAGAATTAGTGCGGTTTAAAAGCCAGTGAGTAAACTGGTTTTTAAGGTGGGGAGTAATGTGCAGAAGCAGCGTGTTTTAACCTGAACCTGGAAACAAGACGGAACTGTTGTTCATCGGACATCAGGGATCAAACGGGAGTTTGAAGAGTGAAAGTTTAAGTTAGATTAAAGTGAGATTCATACAGATGAGGATCATGTTTGATCATCATTTAATTATTGGTATTTCATGTCTTCCTTTATATCATCTACACACTTGAGGAACATCTTTGAAAGGAGGCCTTAAACTAGAGCTTCATTAAAGTTCTGTCACTTACATAAGATTCAAATTATTTCAGTGGGGTTCCTTTAATTGCTGAAGATGTGCTCTTTGAAGTTTTTGTTGCATTTTTCCTCAATTTATACACATTTTGTTACTTGTCTTAACTTCCCGAGAAAAGACAGTGAAATGGAGAAATGTCTAACACAATTGTCCTCCTCTCCAGGAACATTACGTGGTAGTTAATGGCTTTTCTAAAGATAGTTGCAGCTCAGAAATGTGTCCAACAGAGAGGCCTGTCCAGATGGAACTGTTGCTGCTGCCTAAATCTGTTTTATTGTTCAGGGCCAAACAATGAAAATGTTGTCTTTCTGTTTCTCCTTCTTAGTACATTTATTATTATTAAACTTCAACTCGTGCAGGTTCTAGTGATAGAACCCGTCAGCTGCTCCTGCCTCTTGGTATTTCTGTTTTCATCTGTACATTAGCAATGCTGCTGCTCAATAAAGCAACAGCTGGCCCAATCAGAACCAGCGTATAGGCAGCAGTGCTTCAGGCAAATCATTTTTTTTATAAAACACTTCATGTTAAGCCATTCAGATTGGCATTTATACCATCATCATAAAAAATAACATTGTTTCCATTGACCATTTAATTGCACAATTTCAGATTTTGAAAAGAAATTAGGTTAATGGAAACACATACATTTCGAAGACAAAACGAAAAGAAAAACATTCTTTGATTAAAACAATCAAACAAAAAAAAAACCTTCACTAGCACAAGGTGGGTTTTGTGGCCATATTGAAACTGGTTTATTTAGCAAAATTGCAACGGAAACACATGTTCCGCATCATGTGAGTCACATGATCAACCCCTGCATGTTACTACTGGTGGAAACCACGAAGAAGACGACAGAAAGTAGCTGGAGGATGATGATGCAGCACAATTTATCATCTTCATGATTTATCACATGAACAAACTTATTCATGTGTGAATTTAATTGTGTTTCTTAAAAAAAAATGAAACACCACAATTGCAAAATTGTGGTTTTTTTGTGTGTGTTTTTTTACGTTAGCATAATATTGACAAAGTCTTGCGTACATATACAAGGTAACATACAGTTGCTGAGACATAAAACAGATGTTTTGTTTGGACTAGACACCTATTGAGGTCAGTCTTTCTTATCTTTTATTTCAACCATGTATATAACAAACCATCCTGTGACTGTGAAGCAAAACGGTTTCCGTGGTCACCATGTGGAGACTGTCCTTCCAAACGTTCACTGACATCTACATAAATTCAGACTGAGGAAGAACCACAGTGCTGGTCCAGTTGGAACTCACTGCAGCATTTGATTCTGCTGACCTGAATATTCTGATTCTGATCTAATGTGGAGAACTGGTTTGGAGTTCCTGGTAAAATATTTGCCTTGTTGGAGTCTTATCTAAAGATCAGGGACTTCTTTGTTGCCAGTAGGTTGTGCCTGAATCATTAAACTCACTAGAACATAATGAATGTTTTGCATCCAACAAAAAAAATTTGTTAAATCCAGAATTTGTTGGAAAGACTACATAATATAATCTCTATAATAAAATATCCATACTTCATAATTACCTTTCTAGCAAAAATTCTTTGTGAGAAGCATCACACAGTGATCACATTCAAACATTTGAACATGTTAGAGATGCATTTCGAAAAAACCTAAACAACCAGCTGATGCCAGTCGTAGCAGAAGAGCAGCAGGAGCCACGATGGAATGAATGGCAGTGTTCATATAGAACTCAGGATCGGTCTATAATTTATATATCGAGAGCTGTTCCTGTTGTTACCTTTCATACCTCCTGTAGGGTTAGTATGAACTGCCTCCATGACAGGTATGGTTATTATCAGAGGAGCGAGTCTCATAAAAGCAGGAGTGGAGCTTTCATGACATCACATTTTGTACATTTCTGATGCCAGTAGATTTAATTAATGCTTCTTCATGCATGAATGTCAGAGAATTCAGAAAAATGAGCACACATGAGCTCACATAATGTTGAGAAGATCATGACATTCTTAACATTACTTAGCATTCTGGGTACTTTTGAAAACTTACGTATTTTCAAAAGTAAGTACTTTAGATTTAGCAGATTTAGCAAGCTGCTGACTAGAACGACCTAGAGGCACAAAAAGTACATATGAACTTTTTCTAAACTAAGCAAACTTTGGTTATTTTCATTTTAACGACTGAAATGTCAAATAAAATGTAAATAAAGTGGGGGTAAAAAAAAAGAAATGAAGGTCCATCTGGATCGGGTTGATGAAATGTTGCTTTTGATCTGGAAAATCCCGGCTCCTACAGATGAACATCCAGCTGTTCCTGCTGCGCTGATCATCCATGCAGAAGCTCACCGACTTGCACACTGACCCTCTTTAACATTTCTGTTTCACTAAGCTCATTTTCGTGATGGGAGCTTGTTTAGTGACGGTGGAGCAGATACTTGTCAGAGTGACATCTTCATTTTAACTTTATATCAGCTGAATTACAGGAACAAATTTGACTTTGCTCAGCAGTTTTGTTTCCCGTTACAGATTTTTCTTTTTTTTCTCTCGCTGTAAAATGAATAGAAAGATCTACTGATAAAAAAAAAAAGTCTTTTTCAAATTGTGCTTTTAATTAAGGGGAAAATGCAACCCTGTCAGAGTACTTGTCTCAAATTGTTATGCTTTTTTTCCACTTTTGTTGCGTGCACAAAAACATTTTTTTTTGTTGTTTTAACTAAATTAATAAAAGCAGAGAGTTTATTTTATTCATTGTTTTATTTCAAATGAAAAAAAAAAAGATCTGCCTAAATGTAATTGGACTGCTTCGCTATTGTAAAAAAGTAATACACTCTTCTTAAATCATGAATTAATTGCCTTTTGCCACAAAAGATTAGTTCAAATTCCTTTTAGAAACAATCATTTGACCTGCCAACAACCAGACCAAAAGAAAAGCAAATGTTTTTAAGAGACCTAGTCAAAGTCTGGTCAATTCAACTAAAATTCAGTGTTGTGGTATAACTCTAAAAAAGCTACTCATGCTCTAAAATCCACCTGCACTAAAACAATTCTGCAAAGAAGAGAAACAACACTCTCATTGCTAGTTAGCACAAACACTTGACATCAGTCGCTACCTCCAACTAGCTATTAGGTTTAGAAAGCAATAACAGCTTCTTTGTTTCATAAATAAAATTATATTTGAATTATGATTTAAGAAACTGCTCTTTTCTTTGTCTCACATGAATCATTGATGGTTGATTAAAAATACAGCAAAAGAAAGAAGAAATTCTCAAAGCCGCATTGTTGAACTTTTTTTTAATCAGTTTTCTATGTGTTTGTTAAAACGGTCGCCGTGTCATGACAACGGTTATTCGCCGTCAGCAGTGTCGATGCTAACTAGCATTTATCACACAATCTGCTATCAGGAAGAAGCTGGAGAGTAGCAGAGAGGGAGGAGGGTGGGATGAGCAGACGCATGCGAGGATGATTGACAGCGCTAAGACCTGCCTCTTAGTTCTGATTGGTTGTTTCCAGTTAGCACTGGGAGAAGACAGAAGAGACAATTTAAATTGATCAGTTTGTCTGATCAATTGACCTACTGACAACATGTCTCTGGAACTCCAAGCAAAATGTTAGTATTTATTTGCAGAAAATGGAAAATGGTCAAAATAATGAAAAAGATGCAGCGCTTTCAGACCTCAAATATTGCAAAGAAAACAAGTTCATATTTATTTAGAAACAATAATATTAATATTCATTTCAACACAGGAAGTCTCTTCATTTTTTCCAGAGCTGTACCATACCGTCACGGCATAGTGACGGTGTCAACAAAATATAGAATGTTTTTCTTTCTTTCTTTTTTTTTTTTTTTGTTTTGTTTGTACAAAGGTTGCATCCTGCAGCTAAAAGGCGGCCTAAAACTTTTCAGTGGAATCCGTTCCTTCGAATTTCCAAATGATTCAAAGCATCTCAGCAGCTTTGGTGTAAAACAGGAGAGAATCACAGCATCACCAGCCTGTGGAGCAGCAACAGCCTCTGCTTCTTTTCTCCTCCCTCCAGCCATGCTGGGCACAGCCCTGTTAACTCGGTCCAGTGAGGGTGGCTCTACTGTCTTGTTGGTGCTGGTTCACACAGTGAAGTGGTATCTTTAGCCAATCTTCTCTACAGAGCCTCTCCTTCTGTCGTCAGCACAGCCCACTGTGACCGAATGTTTACTCAGAAGGAAGACTGGAGTTTCTCTCTGTATTATCGGAAGGTCTTGACCTTACTCTTCACAGTGCTTATGGCTTATTTTGTCATGTGGCTCAATTTCTGAAACGGAGTTACAAAACGGCGAGTTGGAAGAGCCGGCACACTTTGAACTTTTGGAATGTGTGTGTGTGTGTGGGTGCGTGTGTAGGCGTGTGTGCCTGTCAGAACACATCTTAGAGTTTAAAGTAAATAAACACTCTTATCTAAATTTTAGACAATGGCTCAGGAATTGCAGTGGTGAAACAACAATACTTAATATTAGTATCTGAATGTCTTCAGAGTAGGAATGTTGCTACAATAAATCTAAATAAAGTGCTGATGTATGCCATCTATGATATCAAAACGTTGGGAGTGACAAGAATACTGTAAACATTTTTCATCTTCAGTTTTTCATGACCCAGTTCACCTCGTTTTTGAATTGTTTTACAGTTATTGGATGCATATCAAATAAATATGAAAAGCTTTTAAAGGGCAGTATTATGGAAAATCAACTTTTTCAAACTTTACATCATGTTAATATGTTAGATCAGAAACATGATGAGGGAATAACAGTTCCTTCAGACTAGTCAGCAGCAATTAGCAAATGCCTGGTGGAATTGAGCATAAGCTGAGGTCATTATAAGAGCTGCTTCTCACTGGAACGCTGGCAAAAATGTTATTAAAGGGTTAATAGAGGAGCCATGATGTGATGACTTCCTGAAGGCGGAGCTTCAGAAAGAGCAGGAACTTTTTAAAGAGACAGAGGCCCCATTTCAAGGCGTTAAATTACAAAGTCAAGTTATTTTTAAACCTTTTTTGATATATACAGCATTTTTATAATATCTAGAGCTAACTCAGTTACTTGGCTATACTATAAAATGGCCCTATGTGGCTGGAAAATACCTAACACTGCCCCTTTAGAAATGTGACTTTATGGAAAGTGAAACTGGCTGCTTGGCCTATTTTCTGAATATTTCAGCAGCTGATTATTGGATCATTCAGGAGCCCTCAGGGAGAATGGAAAGTTTCTTCCCTTACAGTCAGTCAGTCTGTAAAATTAGATTTGAATTAACATTCTGATGTAGATGAACATTGTGAATTCCACAGCCCTGATCCCAATACATGGGCACTAGTCAAACTGGGAGAACTGGCAACCCGAAATCAACACACTTACTTCAAGACGTGATGTCTTACAAAATCAGCTTCATTTAGACCTCCATAACAACAGGATGTAAGATTGGAAACTGTAATTTAGTTTTAGTTTGTTTCACCTTTTGCTAGGTTTTATTTTGGCGAAACATTTCACAGGAAGGCAGAGTTTGCTTTCATGTGCATTACAAGTGTATTACAAGGTATTTAGAAGCCGCTTGACAGTAACAATCAGATCTTAAAGGGGCAGTATTATGTGTTTTCCAGCCACACAGTGAATCTTATCTTTGATGACTTTTATGTCTGCTCCATCAAAAGAATTCAAAGTTTCAGCCACTTTCTTTCCAAAGAGTTCAAAAGGTTCTCTCTGAATGCAGAGAAAGCAATAGATGGAGCAGGCGACAGCGGCCCGGAGTTGACAGACAGGCCCGGGAAGAGAACATGAAATATTTAGCAGCGGTAAATGGAAGAGGTGGCAGCAGGAAGCATCTTCCGTCAAGCCAGGAGTGCTGTGAATGTTTTTATTTGCATGCATTAATATTAACGTGTCTTCGGTGTGCTTCATCACCGGAACATTAGTGTCTTTGACCCTCCTCCGCTCGCTCCACATCCTGGCCTTTTAACTCACTTAGACGGCGCTGGCTGTCTGGATTAATGACAGCAAGCGCTGTTCCAGAGTCCTATAGACTGCATTGGGTCAGGAACCTGCAATCTTCAGAGACCCACCTTCATTCTTTTTATTAGACACAGACTTTTTTTTAATTTTTATTCACTCGAGAGCATAGCTTTTATACAGATTGAGTTTCACTCACAGACTTTTTTATCATCTGGTCTCGCCGTATTTTTGTTGGGACAACATGAAATGTAAAATGTGTGCCCACTTCTTTACAGTTAATATCCCACCTTTGCTTATGTCTCAGTCCTAAACCAGTTTTGCACGCTATGAATTTGATTTTTTGCATGGATTTAAAAAAAACAAACAATCAAGTTCCTGCATGGCTGTTGGTTTACATCTTTGGACTACAGGACCTAAATGGAAAAGTTTTGTGCCAGAATAAAGTTCCAGAATGTAATTATATTTGTGGGTAGGATCAATTGGAATAGAGGTGTCGCCTTGAGCCAATTCACAGTATTGTGAAAAAAATAATTTAAATTCAGTTTATTTGCATAGAGGAAATTCACAACAAATGTGAACTGGTTTGAATTGAATTGAATGGTTTGTCCATTTCCTGACCAAAACTATTAGAAAAAGTTCAGGTTACTTCCAGATATAAAATAGTTAAGGTGGAGTTCCTCACTTCTTGTTTTGAGTATTAATTTCTAAGGAAAATAAAATGCACCATTTATAGTTCCAGGTTTTCTGACTCGTTATGGTCCAGATTCTAGATGTGTTTTTACTGTCAGTTTGGGTTTTGAGTAGAAGTTGCATGTTAGCTACATTTCTACATCCGGATCCACCCAGAAGAAATTTGTACAGATTTGAGACTAAATATAGTGGTTCAGCAACCCTCTTTATAAAGAATAAAAAAGGTTCATAAAGATTAGGCCTTATGCACAATATTAATAATAACAAGCACACATGGTCAGTCCAAAGCACAAACCTACTATCACACCTACGTTTGACCAGCTGAGGTCAGATGGAAATGAAGTGACGGGTGCGTACGGCGGTAAAGAACGGCGGTGCATGTCTTTCTCGTGCAGCCAAAGCGTCAAGTGAGAGGCCACAAAGTGATTAATACAAACAGACAGACGGGAATTACTGTCAGGACTGACAGACAAATGAAGTGAGTCAATGTTTGAGAAGACAAAGGTCATTTTCTGCTGCTATGTGTGACGAGGTGAGTTAGAGTCATTCCTCCCCGGGGAGGAAGAGCCGCCGGACGCCGGTGAAGATGTGGAGGGACAGGTTTCTGAGTTTCCCCAGACGACAACACTTCCTCTGTTGTTTCTAGATTATTTTGTTGCATTTTAAGTTGCTTTGAAGGCGTCCGGAGCTGTGGCAGCCAGATGTCACTGATCATGACAGACCATGACACTCGGTCCAACAATTGATTTGCATGGTATCCTGATATAGATGTGGCATCTGGGCATCCATGGAAAAAGCTTCTCGCACAGTGAAGACATTTGATGTACTGTTTTTTGGAAATATTACGTAATCTGACAAGTAAGGGGACATTCTGAGCATGTCTGAAGATGGTCATCTTTACAACTTTTAACATTTTTGAGAGGATCTTTTCCTTCCGGTTAACAATAATGTGCTACTTTGGGTTGATCTGTCACATAAACAACACTGAAGCTTGTGGTGGTTAATGGGACAAAATCCAAAAAAGTTGAAAGGATTTGGATGTTTTTGTGACGAGAAAACGACGAGAAGCTTTTTCTCCTCTGAATAGACAGCAGTCACTGTTTTTAGATCAACTACATGCTTTATGTTATATTCATACAATGTAAATGTTGCTACACAACCAGAACCTGTCAGAGGGAAACTCAGGTGAATTAAATCTCTAAGAGACGTAAAGAAAACATAAGTTAAAAGATGCAAATCATTTATGGATTTTCTGTAATCACTTCCAGGTCAGTGTTTACATTTACATCATGTTATAATGTTATTTCCTCATAACAAAAATTTAAAAAAAAAACTTTCTGAAGTGTTGCCTTTACTCTGTTTGAGAAATCCTTTGATCTCCCATGGCAACCATCCAGCTGTGCAAAACGCCTGGTAGGACCTAGCTTCGCCTTCGAGGAACAACCCCTCCCCAGAGCTGCAGTTTTCAAGCTTCTGAACTTCCGCATTACAGAGCACTCATAAAGCGCAAATCCCTCATTCAGGTCCTTCAGACTAGCCAGCAGCAATTAGCAAACATCTGGCAGAACTGGGCATCTGCTGAGCTCATTATTGGAGCTATTTTTCAATGAAATACTGGTAAGAAAGTTGCTAAAGGGTTCATAGAGGAGCCATGTTGTGATGACTTCCTGAAGGCGGAGTTTCAGAAAGAGCAGGAGCTTCTTAAAAAGACAGAGACCCAATTTTCAGGCACCAAATTCAGGTCCTTCAGACTAACCAGTCTGATTGTCTGAGGGAGACAGTAAGACAAGAAGGAAGCTATTAGCAGAGCTGGATCCGGATCCAGATCTGGATCTGGATCTGGATCTACTTTTTGTAGCTTGATATTGTTGGAGGCGTTTTATCTGGAGGCAATTAAAAAAAACAAACAAAAAAAAACCCTCCAAGTGATTTTAGATGTTTCTCTCTCTATATTGGTTTTCTTATAAGCCTGAATGTCCCCCTCTCTCTCTCTTTCTGTATGTGTGATATTAATGTTCCATCTGCCTCCCTGTCTGTCCATCTGTTCATCTGCCGTCCATCCAAACCATCACTCTGTTTATCCACCTGTCTTACCATCTGTCCAGTTATTATACCTGATCATCACTTGTACAGTTGTGCTGCTTTGATCACGCAGCAGCAATCAATGAGGCTGCCTCGTACTATTCGGTACATTTCCAGCCACCTTGTATGCCCATACGGCTCATTAACGTGTGTTATGGTGGCTGTTCTTTCTTTTATAGCCTACTATATTGGGATTCTGTAAAATCCTGTGTTTGGTGTTCGTCTTTTCTCAGCAATGAAATTCTCATAAGGAAAAACCATAGACAAAGAAAGTAACCTACTAAGAAGCTTGTTAAGACCAGAGTGGTCCAGTGTAGTGTGTTTTCAGAGAAACGACCTGGACGCCTGCCAGCACTACAAGGCTGTTGCTTGCAGGGTGCTGAAACGTTTTGGAAGACTCTTTTTTGTTTAATATCTGGAGCCAACAAAGCCTTAAAGGAACAGTTCTGTGTCAAATTGACTCTTTTTTAACTTTACTTTATGTTATAATGTTATTCCGACATCAGAAACATACCTGGAGTGTCGCCTTGATTCTTTTATGTATTTTATATCAATAATAATAATAATAATAACAATAATAATAATATAAAAAAACCTCCGAGTCTTCTTCCCACTGTAGCAACCTCCATACTGAAGAGTGTTGTTACCACAGTTTGGTGTAACTTAAATGAGATGTGAACCCTGATCAGAAAAAAAACTTTGACTTTTGAACTTTTCACACAAACGTTCACTGGTCAGAATCAACAAGAATTCAAGTTTTTCAATTTCAATCACTCATTTCTTAGTACAGCTTTACTAATATTTGTTTTCTTATTGATTTATTTAGAAAAAATAAATATAACCTGAACTCGTGGCTGTTGCCTTGCAAACAGATGATCTTGAGTTAGAATTTGTGTGTGGGATCTTCCTGTACAGCACTCCGGCTCACTCCTGCTGCCCAGGTGACATTGGTCTCCTAAAAATGCCACTGTGGGTCTGAATGTATGTGTGCATGGCCTCTCAAAGATCCAGCAAATGTTCTTCCAAAATTACACATAGATGAACTAAATGGATGACTTTGAGGAAAAACACCTATAAAGAATATTCACTGATTCCCACTGGTGATTGCGGTCTCTTCTTGTTTTTAATGGAGTAATTTGGCTACCTGCTATTAGACATGAGGAGTAAAGGCTGGTTTGACTCAGCGAGAGGTGTTTCCAGCTCTTTCTGGAAGAGTTTTAATCCCCTAAAGTTGCATCGCGTCTTCCATGCTGCACTGACGAAACCGAAGCTCGTTAAAATCAGTCGAAGGCTCACGCTGCATACATGAAAGGTTTACAGCAAACACAAGCTGGGAGGAGAAAGAATATTTTCACCCCCAAGTCACAGATGATATCCAAAATGCAAATCTGAGGGAGTTTTGTGACTGTAAAGGAAAGAAAATCCTTATTAACATACTTAAACATCACCAGTAGGTTTAAGGACCATGTGGACACTTTGTAGACAGATGGTGAAAGGCTTCAGCGTAGGAGAGACACACACTCAGACAGAGGATGTGTTGGCATATTTTCATCAAACTCAACATCACAAAATGGTACCATTCCCTTTCATGCTTGGTTTTAAATTAGTGCTGACGAAGAAAGCAAAAGGACCGCAGAGACGAGTCAAAGCAGTTCGGTGCAGAGCTTCCTGTCTCGGGCTCAGCTGCGTGTTTTGTGCCACATCTTGATTTGCAACACTTAGTCATTTCAGAAATGCAGAAAGTCCATCTGAAGTGCAATTTCAACAACAAATACGGCGTCCTCTGCCAGCAGAGGAGCAGCACGTGTGCCAGTGCTCACAGGCTTTTTGTGCGACACGCTGTTGCTGTCGAGCCTGCGCCGTGGAACAAACAGACAAATGTTCCAACCTTGAAGGCCTGGTGGATTGGAAAACATTGCTCGTATGTTTGCTATCTGCTGCTTGTGGTTCTTAACAAGGCACCGTCCTGAAGGAGATTCTGACAGCATGACAACGCTGAGTAAAAAACAAAAAAAACACCATGGTTTTCTGCTAGGAGGCAATCAAAACAAAGATTCAGAAATGTGAATATTTGGATTACTCGCTCTAAATAGTTTTACTTTAAAAAACAAGAAGAAAAGAAAAGAGTTTTCAATTGGCTACATAACACTGAGTCTGTCAACGTGTCAACGACATTTGACATGAAGCTTTTTCAAAAAAAGTTATTTCAAGCCACAAGCTTTTATTTTGAAAACGTACAGCTCTTATTCAAGCTTCTCTGCAGCATTTCTACCTAAAATGATCAAAATGACAGTTGCTGTTTTTTGGGGGGGGTTTTATTAGTATAGGTTCAAACATATAAAGCTTTTTAAGATTTGCAAATTGATGCCCAACTGTAAAAGCATTGTTTTGGCTTAAGGTTCCCACAGAGTCAGGGATGCTTCA
Organism: Poeciliopsis paucimaculata; assembly: GCA_903067055.1. NCBI lineage: Eukaryota > Metazoa > Chordata > Actinopteri > Cyprinodontiformes > Poeciliidae > Poeciliopsis > Poeciliopsis paucimaculata. The sequence continues at coordinate 29,697 of CAEGAD010014487.1, forward strand.
CTCCACCGAGGTTGGCACATGCTCAAAGCAGACTCAAAGCTGGGTGGACATAGCTCCACCTCTGAGTCACAGCTCCTCCTGGGTGCTGCAGTTTCCAAGATTCCACCTCCAGAGCATCACTGCTCCTGCATCAAACTGACTCAGCTCCTACAAACTAGCTAGCAGCAATTAGCAAACACCTGGTGGAACTGCACATCTGCTAAGTTCATTGTACAATCTACGTCTTAGTCGACAGCTGGTAAAAATGTTGTTAAAGGGTTAATAGAGGAGCCATGTTGCGATGACTTCCTGAAGGCGGAGTTTCAGAAAGTGCAGGAGTTTCTTAAAGAAACAGACCCCAATTTCAAAGCATTAAAATACAGAGTGAAGTTCATTTTAAGTCATATTTGATAAAGCATCTCTATATCAACTGAATCTAACAGTTGCTCAATTGTGCTATAAGAGTTTCAGAAAGGGTGCGAGTTTCTTAAAGACACAGAAGCCCAATTTCAAGGCGTTAAATTGTGGAGTCAAATTTCTTTTATGTCATGTTTGATATATGCAGCATTTCTGTAACTGAAGTTAGCATAGCTACTCGACTGTGCAAACACATAACATTTGGTGTCATTGCCCTAATGGCAAATTTTTACCCAAGGTGATCATACATCACGGCGGCCCATGACATCATTTTCCTATAGATCAATATTATCTTTAAAAATGCATGTGTGTGGGCCGACTTTCACAGCGCATGTGTGAACACACACCTTTCACGGCATGTAACAATTCAATCAATAGACATGGCTCTGCTTTCTGATTGGCTTAAAATTCACCCTGCAGCATGATGTAATCACCTGTGTAAATGGCACATTATGTAGCACATGCCCGTCTGACTCAGTGAGCAAGCAGTTCAGCTGTAAGCCGGCCACTGTGCAACACACACACTGCACACACACCGCTTCATCAATTAGCTAAGCCAGGGAAGGGGCACCACTGACAAGCCACCTCTCTCCTTTCCCCCGGCAAACGCCTCAGGTGGCTACGAGGATTTGGGCGATTGCTGGGCCGGAGTAATGAACAGACTTTATGGACACCTGATGATCCACTAGATCAATATGTCGTTGGACACAGAGAGAGTCAATGCGGCAACACATTCACTCGCTAAATATTTTAAAACACCCCGAGTCACACAAGTGTACATCTCAGTATTTCAAAACCAGGAACTTGTACAATCATCCGTCAGCTCTGACTGAGAAAGGTAAATTCTTAAGATTGTAGAAAAATATTTGTCTCTTTGGTATAACATGAGCCAGACCCGAATAAAAACTGAAGATTTTAACCATTTATTGCCTCTGCAACAACGTGAAGACCAAGAAAGAAATAACTAACGTTTACACATAATTTTTTTTGTAACTTCAAGTTGCGCAGTGTGAGGTGGTGTAGTCAAAGGGTGAACAGAAAACAGCATTAGCAGCCAGTTACAGGTTATTTCTTTCTTTCTTTCTTTCTTTCTTTCTTTCTTTCTTTCTTTCTTTCTTTAAGTGCTGGCAGCATGGTCTTGAATTGTGCAGCGTTTTGTTAGGGTTTATGGAGGCAAATAAGAATTGTTGAACTTTGCGGTGCGATGGTTGGACTACGACAGCTTTTGTGACGTCGCAATCGCGTCGTCACGGCTTTGGAGCGAACGGTATGAATGGTGCAGAGAGAGAGAGAGTGTGGATTCCTCAGATAATTGTAAAAATATTCTATAGAGTACTCGATTACTAAAATATTATTTTATAACAGCCCTAAACTTAACCAGTTTGTTAGACATCATTTTATGGTCTGGGGTCAGTAGATGCAGAGGGGTTACGGTGCACAGAGGTCAGCAACTTTCTGCAAAGTTAACGACTACAGATCTCCACAGTTCATGAGATTTTCAGATCAGCTCAAGAGCGTTGCGTACCAAGCTTCATATGATGGGTTTCTAAGGAACATGAACATACCTCTCTATTTAGCAAACCGCTGGCCAGTGGTGTGGTGCTGGTTCCTGGATTTGGGTTTCTTAGTTTCTGTCCCAGTGACATGAACTCCTCATGCTACAGCCTTTTCAATAAAAATGGGATGTCATTAGAGGAGTGAGAAGGTCAACTGCCTCATATGTTTGGCAGTAGAGGTTATGTGTGATGGTGTCACAAGCTAACAGCGTTAATTCATTTTGGTAAGGGGCTAATTGGGAACTCAAAGTGAACCAGTATCTGCAGCATGACACTGCAGAGACCCGATGTTCAGAAACTGAGGTGGAATAAAAACGAAACCCATTGCAGGGAGAGAAAAATGACGGGCACATATTATTAGATATAGAGTTGAGAATAATAGTAAGAGAAAATTAAAAGAGGGCTCCCCTGCAGAGGTGAAATTAATGTTCTATGCCGCAATGGGGGGGGGGGGCATCTTAATGAAACAGAGCCGGTACATGAAACCCGATGCTCATTTTCAGCCCCGGTTCTGCTGGAACGGATGGTGAGACCGGGGACGGCGGGCAGGACTCATCGCTGACTTCGCTGGGAGCAGAGATGATAATCGACATGTTGCATCACGACCAACCGCACAAAGACGCTCAGGTTATAAAAAGGCTCCAGACAGCAGGGGCCCCACATCACCTACAGGTTACATGAGAAACTGGAGCGGTACACAGCCCATGCTCCCAACTGTGTTGTCATGCAGAGACAATGCAACCCTGACATTTTCAAAAAAGAGAACACTAACCTACTGGAGATGTTGAAAACTTGCTATGGTTACCAAAATAAATAAATGTGATGGTTATTACCAAAGCTAGGAGCATCTCTGAGCTTTTGAACAGAGGAAGAGCTCATTAGTTTCAGCTGGAGCACAAAGGCAACTCCTGGATTCAACTCCTGGAGTGTATGTGGCATCTTTAGCAGAGGTTTTTTTCCCTCTTCTTTCCAGGCAGATGTTGTATTTTTCTCAACCTAATATAGACATGATGAGACTTCAAAGAAAGGGCTAGCACAGGCCAGCACATTCAGCTAGCACACATCTTAGCTCCTACAACTCTATAAGCCAATAGAAAATTAGTTTTTCAATTGTCTTGTATTTCAGGTGACTGTCATGTTGCAGGGTTCTGGTCTCCTTCAGATGTAACTTTTTTAAATCAGATGACCTCATATTTTTCCTTCAGCTGACCAGCTCCTGCTGTACCAAGCATCCTTAAATCTGGAAACCTCTTTGGTTTGTAGTATCTATCCAGGTGCTTAATCTAAATTCTGCATTCAGTTTGTGCTATAAAGCCATATCTTCTATTCTATTTTCCATTCAGTTCAGTTTTAAACTAACCTGTCCAAAGAATGTTATCCCAGAAGTCCTGGTTTGGTTGTCTAAGTTATCTTTGGCAAACTTCAGTCTGGCCTTTGTCTTTCTCCTCGAGAAAAACTATTTCTTCCTTGCAGACGTCCAACGGAAGTCAGCATAAGTTTAACAAAGGGTTATTGTTGTGGCCGAATGTCAGATAAAGTGTTTTCTAACTGCTTCTCAAATGTCTGTAGATAATTTGTTGCCCCCAATTAACTGATTTGTGGGACATCAAGGCTGCCTAAAGTGGTGGTCAGTGTCTCGGTGCTCAGCGGTCAGGTCCTGATGAAAGCACCTTCAGACTGTGTAGCAAAATCAAAATCCCTCTTTAAAAAGCACGAGATGTCCCTTTAATTCCTTATAGAGAGAACCAGCCTGGGTAATTAATTGCCAAGTGTCAGCAGTCAACAGCATATTAATGAGCCTGGAAGACAGGAGTGGAAGCTTATTGGCTCCCAGTGCCAGGAGAGCGCTGTGCTCTTAACACAGAGCCTCCTAAAGAAGGCTCCATCTTGCCAATATTAATCTAGCTTCGAGTTTAATTGACTTTGAACTGATTAAACACAAATACACACAGGTTTCCCTAAACGTCCACCAGAAAGGGAAATGACACCGACGATGTTCTTAGGCTGTCTTGTTGTATTTAATCTTAATTTGCCGTGTCAAAAGAAAAAGAATCCCTGCCACAAGGGCTGCGTGATTGGAATCGGTTCGTTCAGATTGTTTGGTGATTGACAATATATTTGTGTATTAGAAGGAGTTTTGTCAGTAAAGGCAAGTAGTGACCTGAGTCAGTTTGAGTGTCAATCTGTGCATATTATGAAAGGGTCCAAATTACAAAGCAGTAACAAAATGATTGCAGGTTTCTTTTTTTGTTTGTTTGTTTTTGGTCACACAAACATTTAAAAATCATCCATCTAATCTGAAGAGGTCACCTGTCCAACACAGCGACACACAGAACAAATCACTATGCACACACACTTTTAGCTAAAGACAACATCGGTCGTGTTCACACTGCAGCCTGAAGTTCCTCAAATCCAGGGCAGGTTCTGTTTCCTCAATGTGATCAGAACTAACACAGATCAGCAACAAGCGGGGATGATGGAGAGCAAGAGCTCTAAACTCATCCAGAGAGAGGAGACCATGAAGGGAGAGAGGTGGAGACATTCACACTTCCACTTGTATTTAACAGAAGTATAATATTTGGAGCTTTTGTTCATTTTCCTCCCTTCTTTTCTCCGTTTAGAGCAGCAGTTGCGTTTGTGCTCTCTGGATACACACACGCGCACACGCATACACACACACTCACAACAGGCAGAACCATAAAACTGGCACCGTGTCATTCTGTTAATTGTGTTTTATGACTCCAATTATAATTTGACACATAACTGGATTGGGCAGAATTTCCATAGTCAGACTTTTTTTTTTTTTTTTGCAAAAATACAAACGATGACGTAAGTACCAGAAGGGGAGTTGTAATATAGTTATGTAACTACTACTCTATGTGTTTGTTTACCTTGTGCAGCCAGGTGAATCATTATTCATGAACACAATGAATATTGCTTTTATTGATATTAGATATAATAGGTGATGAAACCCATCCCAATTAGAAGTAAAGTTTATGTTGGGTTTTCCTAACAGTTCCTGTGTCTGGTTCTTTTTAACGTTCTGTTTGGCTCTTCAAAGAACAAGGAAGATTTGGAGAATTCTCCACAATGTTCACAACAGGTCTATAACACAGTTTTTCAGCACTTTTGCAGTTTTCTGGAAATTAGTTCTCAGATTAATAATGATTAGGAACTGAATGCTGGTCAAACGTATTCATGCTGCCTGTTTCCTACAGAGTGGGTTTCCTATGCAGTCTTGGAAAGTGTGGCATTTAATTTCAGTGTTTTCTAAGACAGGGATGATTGTGTTTCAAGATTTATTGTGCTGCCCATTTTCTACTGTGTCCTTTCTTCTGTTTTCATCAGAAAACATTCAGAAATTCATATTTCATCAAGTGGTTCTGATAATTCTCGTCCTAACCGTAACAACTAAATGCCCACTCCTGGCAAGAAGGCTAGAAAAAATGTTTTCAGCATCGTTTTCAGTTTACCGTCAAAGACAGTTCTTATAAGGAAATCACAAAACCTGGCAGGTTAGGCTTAACATAAAGTAAAACAAGATTCACTGTCATTGCTGCAGGCTAATATTTCAATGCAAGAACTTCAGCGAAGAAGTTAAATGACAGACTTCACTTCCCGCACATGAATTCATGCTATTTATTTTGTCTGTGGAGAACTTCCCTGAAACTGCCTGAACTTTACCTCCATGCCTCAGGCCTTCGAACCACCAACCAGGTACTTCTCCTTCACTTTGAATTAGTGACAGTGTTCGAAATCCATAAGGGCCGATCTATTAAGTCTATGCTTTGTGCTCTGAGCGACATCATACCTTATTGCTTATTTCACATTGTATTTAAAATTTATAATTGCGCTTTCTGATTGATTTGAAAGAATGTTTGATACAGTCTATTTTTTTCACATAGTCATCCTGTTGTTTTTGTCAGTTTCTCTATTATTTATTTTACATTGGCTGTTCTACTCTTAACTGCACCAACCAAACAGATTAAAGTTGTTTGCACATGTTTGACCAAGCCTGTGAAGATATTTTATTGTGCTAAATTGATGCAAAGTTCTAAAATAAATTTGTAATTCAGTACATTTATGTCTGTGTCGTTTTTCTTTAAATGTTTCTAATCAATTCAGGACAGTTTTTCAGTATCATCTTGGTATCGACTGATACTAAATTTCAGATATCGGTATCGGTATTGGAAGTGAAAAAAGTCAATTGTACATCCCAGCTCTGAGTCAAAGTACTACCGTCAACAACAGCCAATGAAAACATGAACTTCAGCACTGAGAATCAGGAAAGTTATTAAATGTCTTCCAGCGCATGCTGACCAAAAGTTGTTCGTGGTGAGTAATGTACAGCCCTCCAACATACACACTCACACTAAATATTGCATGACACAGGAAGAAAAGAACTTTCATCTGTCACCTTTGTGTCTCTGTGAGCAAAGGGACCGGTGTGTGTGTGTAGGCGTGTGTATGCATGCGTGGGTGTAGGTGTTTTAAAGAATGAACTGGTTTAGTGTGTTTTTGCTTGAAAGAGAATAAATGAAAAGCATAAGAAATTATTTAATTTGTTATTGTTGGAGCAAAGCTTTTAATAAAATATCACTTCAAAGAAGACAAAGAAATACATTATTAACCATCTATCAAAGCATGAATGATGAATCACTAAACATTTATGTTTCAGACTCAGGAAAATGAGCCTTTTCCTCTGCTTCCATCTAGATTTTTGGGATTATTCCGGAGCATTTAAAGAAGGTGGCCCGAGTTTATCCAAATCAGACATCTTCAAATTATGTAACCTTTAAGGCATAAATGAGCCTTAAGGGTTTATTTAAGGCTGACCTAGTCAAAGTCCAGATACAATTCTGATTGAGATGCACCGGAATGACTTTTAATGGACTGTTCATGCTGGAAAGCAGTCCAGTGAGGCTGAATTTAATCAATTTTGCAAAGAAGAGCAGAGCCACGGATCCTTCCCAGTGATGTAAAAGTCCAACAGAAACAGAAAAACAGGTGAAATCTGAGGACAAATACTTATTACAGAACTATAGATGTCACAGTAAAATATTCATTGTTACATACATGGAAGTGCTGACTGCTTACACTTCAGTCCAACATGTTCTGTGTGAAAAATGTCTTTTTGTTTTTGAATGCACTTAAAGGGGCAGGATTATGCTTTCTAGAACCATTGTGCCATTTTATAGCACAGTTAAGGAACTGTTAGTTTAAGTTGTTATAGAAATATTTTATATATCAAATATGACTTTAAAAACATTTGATTTTGAAATTTAATTCTTCAAAATTGGAACTCTGTCTTCTTAAGAAACTCATATTACTGCCCCTTTAACTCTAGATCTCTGAACACAGAGTAAGTCTGAAACACCATGAGAGCCGTTCTGCTGATACTTTCACATGTGTCACAGACTCATCCAACAGTCTGGATATAAATATTTTCTTCCGCTGCTATGATACCGACTTTTATTTTTTTTTCTTACTATCTCCCAGTCTTGTGACTAGAATCTCAGGCTGGCAGCCATGTTTTGTTTTGATTGTGAGGAGACCGTGTGGAAACAGGTGGTCTGGTCTGCTTAGTTTGTGCCCGTTTGGAATCAAACGGCTGCAACCGTCTTCATGGTTCGTCACCAAAATAGATTCACACAGCCACCATATAATTGTCTCCTCTGAGCTTTCAGAAGCCCCTGGAGGGCCCCCACAAGGAATGATTTGTGGAGCAGTTTTGATTGTCGCTGGCTGTGTTCACAGGCCCGCCGACATATTTCACCCACTGTCGTTAGCTTGCTCCCCGCTCTCTGTTCTGGGATGGTGTGTTGCAGATTGCTGTGGGTGGATGGTGTTGGATGGAGTGAGAGGAAAGCAGCGTCACACAGGAGCGCTCCGGTTTGTGTGTGCATGTGTTCTTGGTGCGGACTGGAATGTTGATGATCTGCTTTCTGAGCGAGCGCAGGTCGATGATGTGACGGGAGAAGAAGAGGACATCAAAAGAACGCAGAAACAAGGCGGAAGATAGTTCCCCTTATTCAATATTTATATGCTCCCACTAGCTCAGGTTATAACACGAAATAATATTAGCCACCATAACTATGCAGATGATACTCAGCTCTACATTACGATGTCACCAGGTGACCTTTGACCCCATCCAATCACTGAATAAATGCTTAGAACAGATAAATGTGTGGATGTGTCAAAACTTTCNTGTCAAAACTTTCTCCAGCTGAACAGAAACAAAACTGAAGTTATTATTTTTGGACCTAAAGAGGAACGATCTAGAGTCAATGCACAGCTTCAGTTATAACAACTACAAACTAGCGATCAGGCCCTAAACCTGCAAGTAATGAACTCTGAACTCTGACCTGAACCTTTAGAGCCACATGAAGACAGTCACAAAGTCATTACAGTGTTTTCTTCCCTGACAATGGGCTTCATAAGCCTAATAAGCAATGATTTGACTTGTACTAGACCAGATTTAAACTGGCTGACCTCATGCTACCTCATGAGAGATTTACTGATGACACTGTGTCTTTTTTTTGTTTTGTTTTTGCTCGTGTTGGGTCCAGGTGCAGCGCTGCATCCTGCATGCTGACTCGCGGGCGGCGTGTATTGACCACAGGATTGCTTGTCGTCTTTTGTCACCCGCGACTCAAATATTGGCATGTTAGGAATAATTAAAGTTGCCCCATGTGAGGCAGCGATACAGTCAATACACCCCGAGGCTTTACTTGAATCGAGTTGGTCAATTTTATGGATTTATTCCAGTCATTACTGAAAAATGCAAGTCTGTACCTGAAGGGAGACTGTCGTGAAAAAAAAGAAATATGTAAACAGAAACCATGGACGTTCACTGCATGTTTTCCTTCTCTCGCCTGACCCACTTTCCTTTCATAGCACTGTCAAATAAAGGCCAAGATACCTTAATGAAAAAACAGCAGCTGTGTTCCCAGTATCACACCATCAAGGGGCTGGCCTTTACCATTAACCGCTTTCTCAATGCTAGTCTCTCCAAAGCATGTCATATTTTCATCTTAGGACACCATAACATGTCATCTTGTTGAGAAGTATGAAACAGTGAGCAGAACAAGCTAAGTCACCAGTGAGCTGTAATGATTAGCCTTTCACTGTTTAGATGCTGTTCCGGTAGCAAAGGCAAGTTGAAAATCTCATTTTCTTTTGTTTCATCCTCCCTGTGAAAACACTTGTGAGCATATTTTAGTGGGTGTGTGTGTGTGTTTAACGGTGTATGTGCATCCTTGCATGCGTGTGTGTCCCTGTGTTTGGGTGTAAGCGAGTCAGGGTAATGGGTTCTTACATCATTTCCATTTTAGCCTCTCATCTTTCATGGCCGCCCCCGGCTGAAGCCGAGGGGATCGGGACTCTGCGTGTCACACAGTCTAAGAGCTGCCTGTCAACACAGCAATACGCTTCACTTCCTCAAGGGCCTCCTGTTGGCTCGGGGTCACTGTTCAGATCCAGCAGGAGGCTTTGAACAGTGAAAAAGGGCTCCTGGTTTGAGTTGTGACCAATGATCACTGTGATGCGTTGGAGCGGTTTTAGGAAAACGATGTGCCCACCTTAGATCACGCAAAAACTTCCAGACCTTTGTGTTTTCCTGCATGCAGGCGTGTGTGCGGGCGTGTGTGTGTGTGTGAACACAGCAGGTTTCCTCATTGATTTTTTTTTTTCAGACTGAGGTAACTGTCATAATGCAGTGATGATGAAAGACCAAGGAAATGCGGCGTAGCACTTGAGAACCACCTCCTGTCCATCCTCCCTTTCAGTTGCACTCACAAAACTCTCCGCATCTTCCTCAACATTTCAAAGTCATCAAAGAGGACATTCTAGGATTTTTGAGGAGGTGTTTTTCTGCTCCAGTGTGTTTTTATGTTGAAAACTTCAAAATCTCCAAAACCCGTCATAGCAGGGATTATTCCCTAGAAGAGAAAGTTGCAATTCGGTTGCTGTGTTTTAAGTCAGTAGTTCCTTAACATTGATGAAAAGGTTTAGTTCCACTGTCAGATTATTTCACCTATAAAAAGACATTTTTCCCATGTTATAAGTGAAATAATCGACCATTGGAACTAGTACTTTTTCATCAACATTAGGGAATTATTGATTTAACACAAGCGCTTTAAAACGGGGCATTACAGGGATGAATCGGTTTGAACAGAACCATTTGTGTTTTTGTTATTGATGAAGAAAAACCAGCAGCTCCAGCAGGTTTCCCCGGCTACCGTTTCATTTACTCCTTTGTAGCCACATCAATCCGTTTCTTATATATTCTGCTCTTGTAGGGTCCAATCTGTCCCCTGGTAGAAGGTTTTTAGCTTGCAGCTTGGTAGGGATGAAGAAACAATCTTCTTCTCAGCCTCAAAGAAAGGTAAAAGATTACACTTTAGGTGTGAAGGGGCGCCCTGCTTTCTTCCTGCCTCGTCTAACTTTCCTCATCAAATATAACAAACTTCTTCTAAGCTTTCCTTTCAAGCAGAAGCAAGTAAACAAAAAAGTCCAGAAAGTGTCTGAAAAAAAAAAAAAACACTTTTCAGAAAAAAAAATATAACTGCCATAAGAATCCCTTATATTGAATGAAGCATCTTCAGATGGTGTTGATTAATGATGCTCTCCTGCTCTCTAGATGGTGTGTGAGCGTCATTGTGCTGATAGATGTCTAAAATCTCAGAAAGCAGCGTGAGACTAAATGGAACATTGTGTGTTCAATGGAAGACAGAAAGGAAAGAGTCGCTATCAGATTTTGGCCCAAAAGCTGATACCCGTTATACCAGACTGGACTGCAAAAGTGTCAACAAAAAAAAGAAAGAAAGAAAGAAATGTCCACACTGTTCAATGTTGATTTATTTTTCTACAAACTTATTGAGAAAAATGTTTTTATCACTTGTGAAATGCTTGGTACTGGACTCAAATATGACTTCCAAACATCTGACAATAGAATCTATAAAAAAAATAAAATAATTACACTCAAGCAGCAAACCTTGAGAAAAACATTTCTGTTGGTCTGAACATTTTTTAGTCACGACTTTCAACCACGAGAAGCAGCTGAACTCATCTGAACCGCTTCGGAAAAACAACAATGGGTCGGTACCGAAGCAGTCCCAAAATTCCCAGCTTCCTTCAGCGATCGTCTCTGACGGTGACGATCGGAGAGTTCTTGTTTGCTTCCCACCGTCTGCTTTGTTGCTTTCCTCTGCTCTGCAGCTGGTATGGATTTTAGCTTTGCCAGCTAAAGTGAAGGATTTATCCAAACATGGAGTCAACCCACAGCTGCAGACATGAACCCGCCTCTCTACGGACACCAAAAACCCACATAACACGCCGCCGGGGCTATGAATGCAGGTCCTTCAGTACTCCAATTAAGGTGCATGCTGATCTCCGCTGCATCATTTATTTTTTCCTTGCCTAAATGAATAAGAAATTGTCTCAGTTTGGGCAGGTGGCTTGTCTGGAGCAGAATGGCTCGGCCAGCCAGCTGTGAGGCGATGGCTCCTGCTCAGGGACCAATTTAACTTTAAGACTGAGGAGTTAGCATTTTTCTTTTCCTTAACACCCACTGCTGACCGACTGTCTCCAGTCAGCCAGCCATCTCCCACCTGATTCTGAAAACAATATGTAGCTCTAAGTGTTGTGCTGGGTGGACTGTGCTCTCAATCTAAACTCTTAACTGCTGACCAAGGATTTATTTCCCATCCAATTAAAGGGGACTCGCATCACAACCTCCTTTAGGAAATTACGAAACTTTCTGCAGAGTAAATTAGGCTCTGCTGCAGATAGAAGGATCCATTAGGCACAAAGATGAACCAAAGTTAGACTGAACCCCTACACCATGTCATGAAGTTGTCCACCAGCTCTGTGTCCTCAGTCCTCTGTTTATCTCTGACACCAAAACCCCACTGCAGTCATCAGAGTATTTCTCTGACTTGATCTGACAAGTGGAAAATGATCTCGATGGTGGAGCATTTGTAATGAAGAATAATAAGTGTGTTTACCTCCTGACACTTTTCTTATTTTGCTTTTCTGTTTCACATCATCAAACAAACTTTAGCGAAAGCCGGAGATGACCTGAGTAAACACGACACTGTAAAACATTTGAAGTTGGTTCAACTTGACAATGAAAGTCCATGCAACTTCATAAACTTTAATTTCTGGGTTAAAACCAGAACAATTTTCCCATTGACTTAAATTGCATTGATTCTACTTTTCCTTTAGAACCATTTAAATTTTTGCTTCATATTGCATAAACAAAACTTTTGGTCTGACAATGACTTTTATTAAGCATCTCAATGAATTCAGCTCAAACATTTAGTGTGTGAGCAAAGTTTACAAACTGGCAGTCGCAAATCATTGAAAACATTTCCCTTAATAATGCACAATAGTCACATCATATCATATCTCACACTTTTGTCCCACTCACGGTGCCACACAAGATTTGAAAACATGCCGCTAAGCACTCTGGGAAATAGTTCCCACTCCTGTCTTTTTTAAAGTCCTAACCTAAAAATGTTGGCTTATTTAACTCTTGGAGGTTTGACAGCATTAATAAAAAAGTTAATAACTTACCACTGTAAATTTGTCTTTCACAAATTCACACATTTAGGCTCAAAACGTAAAACTTTCTAAATTTCTTTGACTAAAAGAGTAGAATAATTGTAGACACAACTAAATGCAGCTCAAATGTTTTACAGTGTACACAGTCTGTGGAAGAGATTCTCACTACAAAACCTCGATATTCTGCTAATGTCAAAACAACAACACAATGTCGCAGTTGCAGTGTGTAAGTTAAATAAGAAACAGTTAAAATCTCATGTAGATAAGTTTGTTCACACAATAAGTCATTAAAAATCATGTCAGCTGCTTCCTCTCATCTTTATGTGTTTTCTACTCTTTGTCTGTGTCTTTTTAAGAAAGACAAATTCATTTCTGGCATTTCACACTTCATAAAAAGTCAAGTACAAGTAGATTGGTCCCTCTGTCCAGCTGCAGCATGTTTATGTACAATGCCTAAAAAAAATATATTCAATCCCCCTGATGTTTTATGCTTCTTACTACTTTCACAAATCAATCATGACAGACAAAATGCTTCGCATAGGGCCAGGCTGGTTTGGATAGTTTTCTATGCCTTGGAAATTCAAAAGTCACGAATTAACGACTGCATTTTATGTTTCCTCCAGTTTTCTTTGTGTGGCAAGAAACTGTTGCCGTTGATCTGAAACATCTAAGTTTGCGGGAAAATCTAAAATAAAGCAAAAGCAAAAAAAATCTGTACGTTTTTCACGGCCGTGTTTGAGCCGAGGTAAACAGTCTGGAAGCGTGAACTTTGCGAAGTCCTGGTGATGAGCTCGACCCGTCCCACGCACACGCAGCAGCTCAACCTGCTTCATGTGTCGCCTCTTAAGACTTTGGAGGCTGATGTCTCCTGTGATTCAAGCCGCCCTGACCGGACCTGGAGAAATGTTCTATTTCCGGTTTTCCCTTTATGAAAGATCAACTGAATGAGCATTAATGTACCTCACAGTCTGTGGTGTCTCTAGCTTTAGTCCATAACTGCTTTACTTCCTGATCATATCTACAGATTGCGACTGGAGCTTGGTTGCTGGGGGACTACTTAGTGGTGACCAACATGGATGTACTCAGCAGACACAACCGACTGATAATGGTGCTGAATAATCAGGAGAAGTCCAGGAATGAGGGCTCAGCAGGTAGGAGAGCACCTGCTGCCAGCTGTCCAAGAGCAGCAGAGGCGGCAGGACGGTAATGAGAGCGGGTCGGGTCGGAAACGGAGACGGTGACAGACAAAGAAACACATTTCTGAAGGTGACTCACGGAATGAGCAAAGGCTGTGAGCGAAAAGTCGAAGTGAGAAGGGAGAGAAGGACAGGAAAGATGAGAGCAATGGAAAAGACAAAGTGACCAAGTGAATCTCTGGGTAACTTTATTCTGGGATTCAACACAGTGTTATCACAGTACTGTTGAGTGAAGAGAATGTCTATTTTTACTTCAGTTCCTCCTTTGTGATTCTAAGTCATGTTTATTTCTTGTGTCTGGTTCATTTCTTACCAACTCTAGTTTTTGCGATGTCTACTTATTTTTGTTAGATTGATTTTCTAGTCCCCAGTGAGCTCTACCTGGACCCCTTTTCCTCTCTCTCCACACCGCAACCCATTAACTCATCAGCCCAACTCTTTTGTTCAGCATTCAACCTCATCCTCAGTCACTCCTTGTTGGGTCCTCTTGTGGAATCCTGTTAAATCCAGTTATTTCCTGTGACTTCCTTGTTCTTCCTGCTGGCTTTTTGGTTCCTGGTTGATGTGTTTTTGTTCTTCTCTGGCTCCCTGGATTCCCTTTGAATTTTGTACATTTTTTACTCAGCCTGCTGCATTTGGTTCCTCATCACCAACACTCATCATAACAGAGAATATATCAATATGTTGATAAACATTTGGAAGGTGCACTCAGATACACACCCTCTAAGTGTTGTCTTCCAGCCTCCAATGGGCATGATAGGTCCAGAGGTGAGATTGAAGAAATGTTCAGAAGAGAAGTCAAGATTTAGATTATTGTTCTAGTAAGAGAACCAATAGTGATCGACTATCAGTTTTCTTATTGAGTCCACCAGGTTTATGGCCACAAATCTCGAGTTTATAAAGATATGAACTCTGATACAGTTCCAGTGCCCCAAGAGGAGAAGGTAGGCCCACAGGATCACAAGTCCTCTACCTTGTTTAACAGTCAGCCTGAGGCATAAAATTATGCCTTTCGGTGAGTATTTGCTGCTCTTGGCATTCCTAAATTTCTAGAGAAAATAGTATCGGTGTTTCCATTGAGCACACATTTGTGGAAATTTGAAGAACAAAATCAAATTTGCTTCGTGGTGATGAGCAAATTTCCGCTAAGAAAAACTTCTCTTTGAGAAACCTCATGTTTTTCAGTAAAAAGTTTTTCTTCTAGGAGGAGGCCATTTTTTTTGGCTTGTAATGAAATCAGTATATTTTGCAAAATTGCAATGAAAACACCTTTTTCACATCACATGATCAAAAACCGGATGTTGCTATTGGCGGAAACAACAAAGAAGACAAGAAGTGGTAGGAAGTTGACGATGTGGCATGTTTTTTAATGACTTATCGCATGAACAAACTTATTTACATGTGACTTTAATTGTATTTCTTATTTAACAAAAACACCGCCGTTGCAGAGCTGTGTTTTTCCAATGTCAGCTGAATATCGACAACGTTTTGAGCACATTTGCAATGGAAATACAGCTAGTGATATTTTGCACAGCTGAGAGTTTTCAAATTAAGAACAAACTTTTTGTTGTGAAGGCTAAACCTCTGATATGAACCTCTCGGTCTGTCCGACTCTTCAGGGAGGAATCTTGCAGACAGGCGAAGTTGGAGGTTTTGTTTCTAGAATCCTCCGTCGATGTGCAAAACTAAGTTTTTGTTGTTGTGTTTTTTTTTTGAGCTGACATACTAACCTTTCCCAGCCTGGTTTGCATTGATGCAACATTTAATAGCTTAGCTCCGTTCATTGCATTCCCAGTGATGAAAGTGATGATTTGTGATGAAACTACACAGAGAAGAGGGTTTTATCTGGGAATAAATCTGTCAGTCTCACAGTTTATTCTGACCTCTGCTGTGTCTTTGTAAGCCATCAAGCTGGATAAATCTCCAAACTCCTTACTGAATGTGTTCTGGTGCAATTCTGCATTAAGAAATCACATTTCTCCTCATCGTTCTCCCACCAAGGCTGACCGCGTCCTTACAATCTGAACGAATGAAGAATATTTGTTTTGTTTTAGAGTCACCTTTTAAGACATTTTAATCTTCCTGCATGACAGAAGTCTTAACAGTTTGCTTTGTCGTGAATGGATCTCCAGGGGTGGATAAACAGGTTTGCGTTTTCAAATTAGGCAGCAGCCAAACTCTGCTTTTAATCTACAGCTAAATGGGTTCCTGTAAGTCTGTTGTCTCCAGAATATAGAATCCCGTCTTCCCTCCTTTATTCCCGTTTTAGAGTTTAAAGCTGCTCTTGATTTCCCTCGCTGTTTCAGCAGTATTGAATATAATTGCTGCGTGCTTCACAAAGT
Source organism: Poeciliopsis paucimaculata (assembly GCA_903067055.1). Classification (NCBI taxonomy): domain Eukaryota; kingdom Metazoa; phylum Chordata; class Actinopteri; order Cyprinodontiformes; family Poeciliidae; genus Poeciliopsis; species Poeciliopsis paucimaculata. The sequence goes on from CAEGAD010014487.1 coordinate 45,753, forward strand.
CAAATATACCTTAGCACTGGGAATTTTTGAGTTCATGTCACAATCACATCTCAAGCGGAAATGTTCCCGTATTGGTGGACAGAGATAAGCAGTGGCTGTAATGCTCCTAATTAGAACTGCTCCTTGCAGTGAACTACATAACCGTTGTGCTCACAGCTGAAACGTAAATCGCCTGTCTCTGGTGGCATCTTACCACACACATCTTTACTCAAAATGTATATTTTTATAAGCAGGGCTGGTCTTGTTTTCTGTGTGTCCTGCTGTGCAGGTTTAAACAGGCTGATAACTTTTACTAAAGTTTCTGTTCTTAATTAGCTTGTTGTGGTCCTGAATCGTTCAGTCGTTGTTGCAAAAGGCCAGCGGATGCTAATGTACAATCCCTGAAAAGTCTTCGGCACATCAGGCCTTGTCCAATTTTTGTTAGCAGTCAAATCAAAATCAAATCAAATCAAATTTTATTTGTACAGCACATTTCAGCAGCAAGGCATTTCAAAGTGCTTTACATAATAAACGTAAAAACACAAAGTCATGCAACATAGAATCAACAATCAAAAACTACATTAAGTCAAGTGCCATAACAATGAAAATAAAACATTTTTAATATTTAACCTACAAAAGTCAATGTGAAAGGAGAGAAGGGTGAACTTTACCATGGACCTATGATCCAAACAGCAATAGTGGAAGATGGTAAAAAAATAAAATAAGATCCTGAGAAACAAAGGTCACACAAAGACAAAATTTAGGTAGACCCCCAAATAAACTAAATAGCTGGCTAACCTGCCAACTAAATATTCAAGATGAAAAAATATGTAGTTTAAAAATAAATATTTAGTTTAGAGCTAAGTATTTAGTTTCAAAGCTAAATATTTAGCTTGTGTATTAAACACCCTGTCTCACAGGGCGTCTTATTTTTCTTCACTAAACTTTATCTCATATTCTCACCAGATAACCTGCAGGAGGTAACTGGAGTCTCAACCTCAGAATAATCGGCAGACGATGGATGGAAGTGTTGAAAGTCTTTGTGTTTATTTAGATATCTGTGTTCTTACAAATGAAAGCTTTGATATTTCATATCCAAACAACTGTCCTTTTTTTTTATTGAGCAGTTCTACATACCAACTGAAATATTCCCCCATTCAGCCTTCATGCCACTGTAACCCATCAGCCTTTAGATGAGCTGCTGATTCGCCTGCTGTGTTTACCTGTGAAGAGCCTCAGATTAGTTCAAACCCACAATAGGAGGAAGAAGAAAAAAAAAAACAGAAGTGAATGGGAGAGATGCTCAGCAGCTGGTGAGTATTTCAACCCCCACATGGGCGTTGAATAAGCGTGGATGACGACCCAGCAGGCTTTTATTGAGCCATCTCATCTTAGCAATTACTGACAGAGTCGGTAAATAACCAACATGAAAAATAATAATAAAAAAACCCATAGATGAATAAATAACTCCTGCTGAGTTATGAAAGAAACGCTGAGCATAAAATATGTTTCACGGACAGACTGTGGAATAAGGGTTGCATTGCAGACGGGCCCGGCCTCCACAAGACAGCGCCATGATGGATCTCAGAGAATGATGAGTCGGGAGATTTCCATAATGTCCTGCTGGGTGCTTCATCACATGGACATCCGACAGCATATCATCTCTACGCTGCGTTTTGTTGGTCAATATTTACTTGTGGATTCAAAAATATTGCTGAGCAAGGGTGGTCGTGTTTATAAGGCCTTGAAATTACAACTTATTGCTCAAAAAAAAAAAAAAGTGAAACAAAGGGGATTTGTGCCCTGCTAATTTGCTGCATAATTACGGAGATAATTTATCAAAAACCTGCGAGGCCAAATTCAGTAACCATGAACGCAATCATCTGGTCCCTCTTATCACAACCGAGCGGTTCGTCTTCTGTTTGTTTTCACCTCGGCGCCTGTGCGCGTAGGCATGTAATTGTGAGCGATAGCAGGAACCCCGTCAGTTTCCCCAGAAGAGCTTGAACAAGGCGAGGTCAGAGACCAGGACACCCAGGGTGAGAGATGGACGGGCGCAGAGCAGACAGGACAGTGGAGAAATGGGAAAATACCACCTGGTGCTGATTTTCACTTACCTTTACTTACACTGCATACAAATATAGACGTTCCCTACAAGTTCCCTAAATAAGACTAAGAAAGGGAATATTTTAGATGATTTTCAAGAACCTTTTCCAATTTCAGAAATTTACTTTGTAAGCTTCTCAAATGACTAATTTAATTTTTTGTTGTTGTTTGTTTTAGTTTAATAAAGCCATACATGTGAATGTGATTTAGGTAAACATGCACCATGGATAAATAAGCCCAAAAAAAAAAAAAAAAAAAAAAAAAGAGAAGAGAACCTCAAATTTCCCAAAAGTGCAATGGAAACACTTTTTTCATGTGACACGACTCACATGATCCACAGCCGGATGTTACTACTGGCGGAAAGGATGAAGAAGACAACAGGAAGTGGTAGGAGGATGAAGGCTTGTTTCTGTTTTCTTCTGGCATCACACAATTCATAAAAAGTTGTGTGTCATTCAAATGTTGAATAAGACGCCAAAACTCCTCTGATTGGCTGATAGATGACTATGAATATATCTCATAAAACTGATCACGTTGCCATTACTTTTAATGACTGATGAACAAATTTATTTACGTATGATTTTAATTTCATGGAAACTACAATTACAAAATTGTCTTTTTGTGGACATTTATAATAGATAGAAATCTACCGGCGCTGATGATGATGGAGCATTTCTGTTCCACTTCTATAACCGTCTCATTGTTGATGTCATGAATGTTCTCCGTACGCAGGACATTCAGGTTCTCTAAATTCACCCTTCATCTACATGTGCCTCTTGGACTTTTTGTTGTCTCATTTTTCAAGAACCAAATATTTTTAGAAAAAACATAAATAAAATTTGTCAGTGTGGACTATATGAGAAGTTGCTCTTTTGCCCCACATCCTTGTCGGAGTACAAAACTTTCTTTGTGTCATCGGTGGGTCAGCTGAATGCTTCAGCAGCAGATTTAAAGAGCTGTAAAAGTTTAAAAGTGGGTCAGTGATCCCTGTAAATAAACCTGGAAACTCTTTTGAAACCCTGGATGCAAGGTTGTATGGGTCTTTGCTCATCTAATTATTTCGCACTTTGGTGATTTGAAAAAACAGTAAAGTCATCCTCATTTCTTGTGTGTGTAGAAAAGAAATTAGGAAAAATATTCTTATTTAAGTGGGATCATTAATTTAGTGATTAAAGGACACTGTTAAAACGTTTTTTTTTCCCCCCAAGACACAATACTGTGCAGTGTAATTTCATAGTGATAATTGTATTTCTTAGGTTATTTTAATAAGGGCTCTCAATTGAAGCAAAATGTGTCTCTAGTAAATTATGTCTGTATTTAAATTTGTATTTGTTTTTGTAACTTTGCCTGTGCACGTAGCATAACCTGCATCCCACTGGTATTCTTTGAATCTCATTGAACCTTTTACACTGAGCAACCATTTTACTAAAATTGGCCCACGGCGTACTGCAGTCAATGGATTGAAATTTGGACATTTTGATGTTTTATTTTAGATTCTTGAGGCCAGGCTGAAAAAAATTCAAAACTTTCCTGGAATTCAGAAAAGGATTATGTCCGTTTTCGCATTTAATAGGAAATAGATGAATAGATGAAGCAAAATAGTGAAGTTCCATAAACAGATTAATTTGGGTTCTGACTCAAGTTCTGGTTTTTGTGTCAAATCTTAGCATCTTTTCTGAGTCTCTGGCTCAAAGATTTTTGCTAATTTTTCTTCCTTTATGTTTACGTCTTCTGCTGCGTCAAAGATTAGAGCACATTTGTAATTGAAACACAGCCACTGTCTACAGTGAAGTGGGTTTTACATAACCATGGTCTCAGATGACTATCAGCCAAGAAGGAAGAACTTGGTTCAAGGTCTTTGCAGCTGCACTGACAGAACCGATGTATTTTGAAGAAAAAGTTGTTTAAAAATTCTATAATCAGATAAGATAAAAGTGTGCGGACAAGTCAAGCTGAGATTTTCCAACCAGAAAAAAACTAACATTTGTCCACCACTGTGCTATGGGGATTTGATTGCTGGTGTGGCTGGAGCATTGATGATCAAAGCCAATGTAATGATGAAACTTGGGCACGACATCCAGTTTCTACGACATGAATCAGTGACTACATTGTGGAAGGTTGGACAGAATTTAGCGTGCTAACAGGTCAAAGGTAGGATTTCTCTTTTGTGTTTGGTAAACCACCATGAGCTATTTCTTTCCACTATTTCCTAGTGACTCAAGTTCTAGACTCACATTTGTTTGGGTTGTGTTTACCCAGAATTCTTTGCACCGTAGTCCACTTTCTTTTTTGAAGCAGTCCCTGGTCAGCTTGGCGTTCACTTATGCATTCAAACTGAACCAGAGTTCACTACAACTGAACTGAGACCGACGTTTGGAGAGGAACCAGAGTTTGGTTAAAACGGACTAAACAGGGCTGGTGTGAACGGAGGTGTGAGTCCAGAGCAATAAGCAAAACGACTTCTGTTGGACATGTTGTGTCCTCAGGGACTTCACTTATTTTTTCATTTTCACAGTAGGGGCAGTAATTATCCATGGCTGAAGTTCAGTTCATGCACTCTTGACGCTCCCGACCCGTCAAATGTATATCAATCAGAAGATATGAGATGTGCCAAAGGCCTCTCCTTTTAGGTCTCAATGTGTGTTTTTGTCTACAATCCGCCATCCAACTGGTCACACAAACACACACCATACATCACAACATTGGTGAGCCACAAAGCCAGCTCACCCAGTCATAAGTCCGTCGTTATGGAGGCCTCAGTGCCTGGGTTGGTGAGTGAGTCATTTAAGAAAACACACAGAGAGCTCAGAAGGTGTCTACAGCGCCGGATTGAAGTGTTTTTTCTAAAGGGCTAAAGATGATTCCAATTCAATGCACCATTGCGAAGGTTAAAAGGAACAGGGATCAACTTGTATTCACCTCACATATTGAGAAAGGTATCATCTGGCAGGCCCGGGACTCAATCCGTCTGTAATTATTGCCTGATAGCTCTTCATAGTGGATGCTTTAGAAGCGGTATAGTACAGAGAGGAGCATGTCTGTCTCCTTCCCTCTCTCATTTTCCTCACCTCGTCTGCTCTGCTGCCGCTAATACCAACCTGTTAGCAGGCGGCGTAGCGTCCTCTGGCTGTGGGCTCCGCGGCCATGCCTGCAGAAGGGCAACACCTCGTGGATTAATCACACGGTTGGCGGTTTAATGCCAGGATTCTTCCGCCTGCGTGTCAAAGTGTCCTCGAAGGAACCAGCGAGCCCCTAAATTGTTCCAAGCACCGCGGCCGATGCTTGCTGTGACAGATCTGTGTGGGAGGGCGTGGGTGAATGAGACGCTCCATAAAGGACTCTGTCCTGCTTCGTTGTTAAAATGCCTTAGAAACACAGTCTGAACATTCAGCCAGTATTTTACCCTCATAAACATAAATGAATTGTAGATGCGAGCAAAAGAACGGATATAATCCTCCACTCAGTTTCACCCGGAGACATTCAAGTTGTTTTTTGTTCTGTTTCTGAAACACCTTTCAGAGGCCTTTTTTTTCTTCTTCCTTTTCTTTTTTTAAGCACCAAGTAAAATAAAACAAGGTGTTGCTATCAATAGATTCACCTGGTGTGACTGAATTGCAGCGCTTGATGCCGTTATTATAACTTAAATATTATCATTTAAGGACTTGAATAACAACCGTTTATTTTTCAAAACCCTGCTGCTTGTGTGTGCGGAAAAGATGCCAGTTACCTGTTGTTACAATGCGCCACACTTCCCCTTTTCACAAAAATACCTAATAAATTGCAGTCTGATGATTAATTTTCTCCCCTCAGGCAACCTTTTGTCACCTAAGTTGAGGGAGAGAAAGGCTATTTTTACATTTTATACCAGCCTGCATTGATGGAATTTAGTGAACAAATAGTTTTAGCCTGGTTGGTTGTTTATTTACCCATTTAGAGGTGAATTACATGATGTGCCTTTTATTGGAATGATTTAAGAAGATATGATGCCACAAGAAATGCACTTTATTATGCATTTCAATATACCAGTAGCTGCATTTCCATTACAAATGTCTACAAGTCGCTCTTCTGCTAATGTAAAAAATAAAAATAAAAATGTTTAGTTAGTTTTTTTATTAAATAAGAAATCTGATTAAAATCACGTTAGTAAGCTTGTTCACACAGTAAGTTATAAAAAAAAATATCATTGCAGTAAACAGTTATGAGATAAATTTATAATTCAGCCATGACGCTAGTGCTAGTCATTTATGAGCCAATCAGAGGAGGCGTCAGGGTCTTCTTCAGATGTTGGCATGACAAGTCCCGCCTACTGGAAAGCGGCTGCATATGTGCTGTTTTTGGGAAATTGTAGTCGGCAATTTTCTGAAAGAAGTCCTGGAAGTTATGGATCAACCTGACGGATTGACTGTGATGCTGTGGGAGCTCTGGTGGAACCAGCTGCAAACGTCGTCCTTCTAACACTTCCTGTCGTCTTCTTTGTTGTTTTCGCCAGTAGTAACATCCAGGTGTTGACCATGTGACTCGTTTGACATGAAAAAAGTGTTTCTGTTGCAGTTTTGTGAAATACACCTATTTCAGCACGGTTTAAAAATGACCTCATCTCAGTGCAAAATCTTTATCAAAAATGTGAATTTCTTCCAAATTGGTGTGTTTCCATAAAGCATATTTATTGTCGTACTTTCAATTTGTGCAATTCTGAGTAACAATGCAGCTGGTGGCTCTCTACTCATAGGAAACTACCCACCTTTCCCCTTTTGAGAAGCGCGGCCTCAGTAGAGGGGCTGACCTCGTCACTCATCTGCAAACTGCTCCGATCTGCTACAATCACAGCTGATGCATGTTGTGTGGTGCTTCCCGAATTAGCCGTTTGACTTCCTCTCCTCATTGTTGGCTCACGGTGCGCCCTGCAGCCATTAGAACCCCTGGTAAAGATGTGTGAAAAGGTTTGAAATAGGTTCATCTGTCTGAACTCTCAGTCCCGTCTCCCTCAGCATCCTCTCGGCTCGGTAACGGCTGGAAAAGCCAGTGGTTTGAAAAGGCAGGAAAGCAATGTTGTGATATTTTCTGTCTGTGAAGCAAACAAAAATGTGTTTAGAGTTTGCAACAAGGTGTGAGACTGGTATTTTTCTCACCTTTTGTATCAGTCTGGGCTGCTGTTTCGGTCCTTGCTTACACGGTTTCTATAATTGTGTAATGCATATCAATTTGACTGAGGCTGAAATACTTTCACGATTTTCACACGTGTCATAAATGTATCTGTAGGATTCGGTCGCTTTTTAATTCGTCTCTCCCTCAGCAGACGACAGTCATACTCAGACACCGATGCAAAGGTCAGGATCTTTTTTTTCCTCCCGGCCATAATGTGACCTTTCTTTGAACGTCCACCGACACAGCTCTGAGCTTCTCTGTCTTACCACACCTTGTTTCAAAAATAAGTCCAAGGTCTGTGTAAAAACATTTGTCAAGGCCGAATTTCAACCTCATTGACTTCCAGCCATGTTAATGGAATGTTAGGAAGCGTGGCTTTGTGTCTTTGACACGACATTTGGAGGATTCTGGTAAACCCGCGACTGGCTTGTTAGCTTTTATTTGCACCAGAAGATACTCAGCTGTGAATAGTGCTGGGTTCTTCTGATTATAAATGATGTCTGCTTTTGTTTATTTATTAACATACAGGATTCTGTAAAATCAACTTTTTTGAGATTTACATCGTATTAAAATGCTATTCCCTCATCAAAAACGAACCTGCAATGTTGCTTTGATTCAGGCATGTTAAAGAAATCCTTTCATCTCCATGGCGACCATTCAGCTGTGCAAAACATTTGGATGGACCTATCTCTGCCTTTGAGGACGAAACTCCTCCTCTGATCTGCAGTTTCCAAGTGTCCCCCTCACAGACCAGCCCTCCCCCACAGCTCCCACACTCAGCTCCTTCAGAATAGCCAGTAGCAATTAGCAAACACCTGATGGAGCTCGCAAACTATACTTCTTAGTGCAACGCTGCTAAAAACATTGTTAAACGGTTAATAGAGGAGCCATGTTGTGATGACTTTCTGAAGGTGGAGCTTCAGAAAGGGCAGGAGCTTCTTAAAGAAACAGAGGCCCAATTTCAAGGCGTTGAATAACGAAGTAAAAATTGTTTAAGCGAAATGTGATCATTTTTATAACTGAAGGCAACATAGCCATTTGATTGTGCTAGAAAATGTCACCATGTGGCTGGGAAACACTCAGGACTGCCCTTTAATTGGCATTGGGTGTGACACATGGAGATCTCTGGGATGCAACTTGTCTCTCAATCATTGCTGACTAGATGCGAAGCAGCAAGGGTGTAGAAAATAGATGTCTGCCAGTTGGTTATGTAAATATTTGGGAATAAAAAACAACACCAGAACTCCCAGATGAAATAATTTGTCCGCCTTTCTTTTCATGTCTTTCCTTATACATTGGTGTTCTCCCTTTGGGAGCGTGACTCACCTGGAGAGATCAATATTTGGCAACACACAAAAGCAAACATTTCCAGCAGATCAAATATCAGTGGGTTCAGAATTCCAGATGGATAATTCAACGTGCATTTTTCATAGCATGTGGCTTAGTCTTGAATCAATTCTGTTATTGAACTATTATGTGCTTTCTCTGCTACTCAAGCTCCAGACACTCAAAGAACTCTGGAAAGGATAAAGCAAAAAAAAGGTTGGCATTTTCATCACACAAAGGTGTAACGTGTTTCTGAGTTGGTAATGACAGCTAGCCTCCAGATGTGAAGACGTGATCACATCTGTGTGCATTATGTACATGGAGTCACGTTATAATTAGACTGAAATGTTGAGATTAATTATAATCGCTCCTACAGTTTGTAACTAATCAATTTAATTCAAAATTTTTCCCAGAGATAAAAATATTCAAATCGAGTATTATTGGTACTTGATTGGCTCAATGATTTATTGAGCCAATCAGGAATAAATCATTTTAAAAAAATAGTGGAAATACATATACATATAAAAAAGTGTTTCATGACGTATTGTGTGGTATTCTCACTTAGGAAAGCAAAAAGTGTTTTTTGTCAAATAATTAAGATCATAACGTCTAAATAATGTCTCTTTATTTATATAACTTGCCACAGACATGGTTTTATCGACTTGAAGCGGTCACTGTTCTGTATAAACACATATTTCATACTTTATTTTGAAAGAACAACATTTTCTCTCCACTTCACTATTGTGAACTTTTGAATGTTTGTTCCCACATGATGTGTCAGAATTTCATTCAGAGGAACGAACAACACTGAGACTGCAGGAGGTGTTGAATTTACAAATAATTATAATACCGGCGTTTTATACTATTAAAATAGTTATTGGTTTATTGATGAACCATCCTGAAGTTTGCCTCTGAAGTTCATTTAATGTGGTGGTTGAATAATTTTGGGTGCTGCTGTAAATCCAACTTAATGCTCTTGGTATAGAGTCCAAAAACATTCCTGACAGCAACAGAGCGACAGCGTCTCAGTCACACAGAGGAGATGAAACGCACATACGGGCTACGTGAAACTGTAAAACAGATTGTTGTGACTGATATCTACACAATTATCAAATTATTTCTGGAAAGAAAAACTCACTTGCAGATTGGATGGAAGGCGTTGTGGACGGCAGTACCTGCCTTTCCACTAAAGGCAGGTACTTTAGTGCCTTTAGTGAAGACATGATACGGCAGCAAAATAATGCTTCTGTATCACATTACTACACATTTGAAGTAGCTGAGTTTTCATTACAAATGTGCATAAATCTTTGTTGCTCTTCTGCTAAGGTAAAAAAAAAAAACAACAAAAATAATTTCTTAATAATTGTGGTGTTTCCGTTAAATAAGAAATGAACTTAAAATCACACGTGAATAAGTCTGTTCACGCAAAGTCGTTACTCTAAGCGGAAACATCTGGTCGTTGATCATGTGACTCGTGTTGTGATTTGAAAAAAGTGTTTGCATTACAGTTTTGCAAGATAAACCAATTTTGATGTAGTAAAAATCTGCCGTGTTTCCATTATGCAAAATTATTTTCAGAATGTCTGATTGTACAATGGCAGTTATTTAAAATGATGGCAGTGACAAACAGTGACATGACTCATCTTCTATCAGCCAATCAGAGGAGAGATCGGCGTCTTATTCAGAACGACAAACCCCACTACATATGCAGCGTTTTGGGGAAACTGTAGTTGGACATTTTACAGAAGAGTCTGAACTGTGTGACGCTATGAGAGCTCTAGTGGAGCCAGAAAAAAAAAACTATCCTCCTACCACTTCCTGTCTTCTTCTTCATCACTTCCACCAGTGGTAACATTCGGTTGTTGGTCATGCGACTCGTGTGATACATTAATAGAATCTTCTTCTGTTTTGCATTTACTGGAACGACTGTCAGATGAACTCTGAGTGAGAAGTATTTGGAAGACAAAACATGTCGGTGAACTGCAACTGGAAGCAACATCTATCTGCTACTGGTCAAACAGCTGCTGATAAATCCGTGGCTTCAGCATGTTAGTCTCACTACCTGCTGAGCACTGCAGTCATGCTCAGAGCCTCCGGGTACAGAAATCAGATTGACATTACAGTGACTGACATCCAGGCAATAGGAAAGCCTTAATATTTTATGATAAGGGATTTTTGCTCCTAATTACATCTGATGACTTGGCTGAAAATGGAAGCTGATGGCTCTTATAATTAATGGGTAAACACACACACACACACGCACACACGCACACATGAAGAAACAACACATTACTCCACAACTATGAGTCAATACTGACCATTGTGCCCACAATTCTTGGAAATCAATTTCAGATGGTCTTTTAGTGCAGCCTCACTGATCATTTCGGTTTCTCCTCCGAAACACATGCTGACACGCACAAACTCTCCATTTGTCTGCTTTATTTTCCGCCTCTCTCCCTTTCTATCGCCTTCCCTGAGTTCCTCTCTGTGGTGCGCTGTGAGTGATTTTCCTAATTGTGTTTTTCATCAGAGAATTACAGCAAGAAAACACCGTGGCGTGCTGGACAAATCCGTCACAGCTGAGTGTCCCTGAACCAGCTCCCGGCGCCGCCTAATGCTTCTGCTGCTGTATGCCGCTGCTGCTAATTGGCTGATAAGGTTCAAACATGCTGGATGGTCGGATGTCTTTTGAAGTCTATCAGTGATTACAGTCAGATGCGCAGGGCTTAAATCCCAGTAATAATTCAAGATGTATAGATTCAGGAAATAATACTGTTGTGTTTAAAAGCCTAGAGGTGTAATGTACTGACCAGGCACTTAGTGCCACTTTATAGCACAATCAAGTAATTATGTTGCCTTTAGTTGTTATAAAAATGTATATTTCTAACATAAAAGGAATTTGACTTGACAATTTGGTGCCTTGATTTGGGCCTCTGTCTCTTTAAGCAGTGAAGAAGAGGTCATCACAACAATGCTTGTCATCTACAACCGTTCCTAGGATTGTTGGACTGAGAAGTAGTTCGTATGATGAGTTCAACAGATGCGCAATTCCACCAGGTGTTTGCTAATTGTTGCTGCCACTAGTCTTCAGGAGCCCAGTGTAGGAGGGGCGCTGTGTGAGGCAGACACTCGGGTGGAGATTTTGTGGAAATGGGCGGAGCTTTGTGAGAGCAAGCAATCTGATCCGGAACAACAACTGAATTGACTTAAAAAATTATTTTTTTTAAACACACACATAAATGTATTGAATTACAAATTGATTTGATGACTCTTCATACCAGTACAGCATACTGAAATACACCAATAGCTTCACAAGCTTGGTTGAACATGTTAAAACGGCATCTTTAATTTGTTCGGTCAGTGGAATTAGAAATATAAAGACTAAAAGAAATAATACATAAACCGGAACTGACAAAACAAACGGTTGGCCAAACAAGTAAAAATAAACTAATAAACCTTTTTTTCACATTGTTCAGAAAGAGCAATTAGACATTCTAAATATAATGTAACATAAATAATAAAGCATGATATCACTTCTGGCACAAAGCGTGGAATTAGATTAAATTCTGATAGATCAGGCACATCGTCACCAAAACATGATCTAGATTGGGGGGTTTTTTTTCAATGTTGGGACCGATACCGATATTAATATCTGATCTGCGCGTCTCCAGTTGGGTCCGTTTGTTTTCTATTCCTCTACAGTAAATTTCCTGCTACGCTCCACCCTGTTCTCCTCTGCCTGTCAGGAGAATACTAAGTATAGTTTAGTAGGTGGAAAGCTCTCTGCTTTCCTTCTCTCAGTCTCTCAGTGCTCTGCTCCTCATGTGCCCACCCTCACCCCAGCCTCCGGGGGATCCTAGTCAAACTCTGATCTGGCTGTGTTTCTCCACCGCCGTGGTTTTTAGGTTTGCGTCTCAGCGGGTGAATGACAGACAGCCTGTTGGGAGCATAAATTGCAGCTGAAAGGGAAAGACACAACACAACATTTCTATCCAAGCTGAGTCCAGTAAAAGCAGAGTCAGAGGAAAAAAGGGGGAAAACATAATATATATGTTTAATCTATAATTCATCTTGGTCTGATGTGGTTGGTGGAGAACAAAGCTGCTTGGTTTTATTAAAGTTATTTGATGCAGTGGTAGAAAAGCTGCTGGTTTGGGTCGTACACATGCAGATCTTAGATGAACACTGCACTTCCAAAACAAAAACAACAAAGTATTTTTGTTCTAGTTTCTAGTGCAAATATATTAGTACACTTGAAATAAGACAAAACTAACTTAAAAATACATTTTCTGTAAGATATAGGAGTCTGCTTCAAGTAAATAATTCTTGAATATCGGTTTTGTTTTCACTCATAAATAGGGGAAAATGGCTTTAATTTACATAAAATAAAACTAGAAGCTTTTAAATCAGTATTAAGGAATTATTAAATTAAAACAAGCTCCTATATCTTGCTGAAAAGTTACTTGCAATATTTTGTCTCATTTCAAGATATTTGCACTGGAAACTAGACCAAAAATACTTTGGTAACATTTTCTGCTTTTGCAGTGTCGACGCTCCCTCGCACATTATGCAATCATCTGTTTCACACTCCCCTGTCATAGTCTCCTTCACAGCCTCATTTTTCTGCTCCATCAGACAGCTCTGGATCAAACGCCGTTGAACCCACTTCACCGCACTCTCGGAAACAACCGGGATCCACAGCGATGCAGAAAAGTAGGAGATGCGGGGAACGGCATCGTGCCGTGTTTGAGATAAAACGGTCGTGGAGGAAAATGGTCTGGGTAATAAATACTGTCAAGCAGCAGTGCTGCCGAAGTGTAATGATCCAATAACCTGTCAGAAGTACCTTCATGGCCCTTTGTGAAGGAAATCGAAGAAAAGAGAGTTTTTATTTCATATCAGAGAAAAGGAGATAAGAGGTAATAATAGCAGCCATTTTACAGATTTATTCCACTGCCTCTGGAGCAACACCATGCATCTCCACTTCCTTGATCAAATGTGCAGCATTTGTTTGATGGGACTGTTTTGTTTAGGGGATTTTAGATGTTTTTGTACACACATGCATCACTCAATCAACACCACTTTTCCACAGCTTGTATGGTAGTATTTTAAAGGGGCAGTGTGATGAAAATTCAATTTCTTAGAACTTCACATCATGTTATAATGTTATTTCCTCATCAAAGACGCACCTGAAGTGTTGGTTTGACTCTTTCACAGTGTTGCAGTCAAGACCACCTAACCCGAGACCAAGTCAAGACCAAGACCAGCGCGCCGCGCTACATGACACAATAAAATGTGAAATATGATGAAAATTGCTAATCAAATTGATCTGAAAGATTCACATTCTCATAAAAACACCTAGATATTAAATACTTATAGCTGAAATAAATTCAACCACTATTGAAAGCAGAACAAACTCTTTGTTCCCTGACGATAAATAACACCATAAGAGCAACAAGCAAGAAGTAACCAAGCTCACCACGACTGTTCTCACCCTCTCTCCCACTGCATGAAGCAGTGATGTGCGGTGAGGGGAGGCAATATGGAAAAATAATGTATAATGATAAAATAATTTATATTGCTATTTTCACCCTGTGGTTTGTACTATAAAATGCCTATTTTTAATTTAGCTCAACCAATTCTGATCATTTTTTATTCAAAATCGCTGAATTTTTGCATTTTCCCATTCAAATACTCGGGAGTGAAGCCGGTGATGCAGCAGTGAGCTGAGACTCAGCTGAGCTGGTATTGATCAACCTCTCAATAACTGCACTGGCTGCCATTCTATGGGAGCATGCTCCTCCTGTCTGTACATCGCCAATAAAATGGCTAAAAAACATCTAATATATGAACTGATTTCCCATGATCAGTGTAAATATGATTACACTGATTATATATAGTGTAGAGTGTTTTTTGTCGCCAACTTTGTGTGTAACATGTTTTGTGTGCTGAGGAGCGATCAGAAACGACAGAGAACTGATTCCAGGTGAGGCAGGCAGTTCTCTTGCCTCATGGCAGGGGGCGCTCTTGATCCCAGACATTGTGACTCCACAACTGCAGAGTAAGAGACAGTAACAGGAGCTTATGTGTCTCTGTACAGATAACTTTGCTAACATTACGTCAACAGCGCTTACCTTAGTTTGAGCTTCTTTTCTAAGTGACGAACAAAGTTAGACGTAGTCTCCACCATCTGTGAAAGCAAAGCGCTGCTCAATTAGCTGTCGCCATCAGATTTCTTATGATTTATGCAGCGCAATTCTATTACTGACAATTCGACAGACATTTCTGCCGCTCAAAGAAAATAACTGCGCATGTCTTGGATTATTGCTTGCATTTTAACCGGTGCATTTTGCATCCATTGAAAACAAACATGTAAACAAATAAACTGGACAGTTTGCTGTAGGTTTAGTGATATTTCCACAGTTGCAGTCTTGACTGGTCTTGAAATAAAATCCCGTGTCCTCAGAGACCGAGACGAGACTGAGATCAACAAAAATGGTCTCAAGACCAAGACCAGTCTCGAGATCTACAACACTGCTCTTTCATTCATGTTTCAGAACTCTTTGAATCTCCCGTGGCAACCATTCAGTTGTGCAAAACACCTGGGTGCCCCTAGCTCCACCTTTGAGGTGAGGCTAATCCTTCCTGGGGGCGGAGTTTCAGAAAGAGAAGGAGTTTTTAAAGTGACAGAAGCCCAATTTCAAGGCCTCAATCTGAAATATACATTTACATCAAGTTAAGAAACTTTGTGCTATAAAATGGCAATATGTGGCTGGAAAGCACAAAAGACTAATAACATTATTCAGATTACTGTTTGTATAATAAATGTAAAAATATTGCGGAGATATGTTTAAAGAATGAATCCCATTGTCTATAATCATATCATGAGAAGAGCTAAATAAAAAATGTCCCAGACTTTGTGGAGAGCAGTGTTGAAATCAAATATGT
Organism: Poeciliopsis paucimaculata; assembly: GCA_903067055.1. Taxonomy (NCBI): domain Eukaryota; kingdom Metazoa; phylum Chordata; class Actinopteri; order Cyprinodontiformes; family Poeciliidae; genus Poeciliopsis; species Poeciliopsis paucimaculata. The sequence continues at coordinate 61,257 of CAEGAD010014487.1, forward strand.
AAAGCTGGTGAGACTGAAGAAGAAAAAAGCTTTCGAAACCACCAAGGGAAGTGGGTCACTTCTGTTAATCTTGTTACAGTAAATCGTCTCAATATAAACTTTAGAAATCCTCCCAAATAAAGCAGCAGCTCCCGTTAGTGGAGCGTTTCTGGAGGAGTAGGAGGAGAAAGAAGTGAAGAGCAAACTGCTCAAAGTACTTTATACCTGAAGTGATGGGTTGGAGCCAGAGTCCCTGGTTCTGTTTTTCAGGAGCAGCAGTCATCCTGTAACCGAGAGGTTGCTAAGTCGAATCCTCGCTCCTCTGAGTTCTTGGGTATGACCGTTGGTATTGCTGGATCTGACAACACGTGAATTATCGTGCACAATGCCGGCGCCATTGCTACGCGTTGAGTCAGGAACATCAGTGGTTAGGAAAATGACATAGTCACACAAATAATCTGAAAAACTGAACTGAACAAACTGAATAATTTGCCTATAGATAATCAATTACAAAAGTGTTTTGGTGGAAGTCTTGTCGAGACAGATCTACATTAGTCTGGTTGGTAATGTCGAGCTTGTAGGCATTGACACATATTGCTAGAGGGATTGAGAATGCTGACCTGTCAGATAAGTGAAAAGACTGTTTTTGAAGCTGGAAGGAACAATCCAAGCAGGACAGGCAAATCATAGTGGCAGAAGATGATGTACACAATCACCAAATCAACTAAAATAACTCTCAGCCAACAGATAAATCAGTTTCTCATTTGTTTGTCCCAGACTGCAGTGCTGGTCAGCACATCAGTCGATTGTGATGATCTTTCTGCAGTCAGTCTTCATCTGCTTGTTTTAGGTGCTGGATTGGCGTCCATCATGAGAGACTTCAGAATAAACAAGTAAATCCTTTGTTAATATTTCTTCCTTTGTTCACGCTCAAAGCCTCTGTAGGCAAATTGCCAAGGATCTCACTGATTCTCCCGTTGACTACTGAGGGAAGGAATGGACGTGGAGAATATTGAATTTTTCCTTCTATGATTCTGTGCTTTTCTCTGTCTTGAATGTATCAACTGGGAATTGAGGTCCTTCCCAGGATTAGCTAAAGTTTGACTTAGTTGATCCTTCCTGTGCATCATGGTGAATGCTGAAAGGTAAAGACAGTTTGCCAGAGCAGCACTGTATTCATTAATGACTTTTTAAAGTAAGAAAAAAAAGGCCTAGAGGAGATCAAAAGGAAGAATTTGACTCTGACCTCGCATGCCAAACTATTTTATAATCCAATGTGAAGGCTTTTGTCGGAAAGCTTGTGTTTGGCTGTCCTGATTGGCTCATTAAGGGAACAATGGCCCTGAGCTCATCAACAGATACTTTAACTGAATGACAAGCGTAGTTGTTCTCTGAAAGGCCAGACCTCCACATGATTCAACCCTCCGAAAGCTATGGATGAACAAATGGTTGCAACTACAAGCCAAAACCGACAATCTCTTACAGAAAACAGATCCAGATGGGTCATCAGCTGTTGAATAATGCAGAGTAGTGAATTTTTAATATAATTCTGACAGACATGGAAAGGTCTTCCTCTGACTGCAGGTCTTGTTGGTTGTGCTTTCCTGACGGCTCATAACTTTGGAAGTGATTGCAAACACTTCTCACCAAGAGGCTTCTGCCATCTCAAATAAAATACATAAAATATGATCTAATAAACCTGTGGCACAAAGATTCAGTCTAATTCACACACTGAATACGTTTGTGTGCGCTCACGGCAAGTTGCTTCTTTGTAATAAATGATCTGCCATGTATCACATGATAGAATACATGCCACCATTCTGGTAAAAAAAAAAAACACAAAAAAAACCTTGCTGATATTGTCTGCTGTCAGGTGTGATATTAAGAGCAAAACATAAGATCAAAGAATTGGAATAAACAAAAGCAATAATGTTTAAGTAGGTGAATGTGTGAAAGCCTGTTTAACTGTTGGATTGGTTCCATTGTCAACATAAAACAAAATTTATCCAACCCAACTGCCTGGCACAATAACCAGGTAACCTAAACCTGCCTGTATGTATGGCAACTTACACATGGGGTGATTGTGTCATATCCAAATCATCAATAGCAATTTTTCCAAATAATTTTAAAAAGTTACTTTAGGTTCAGAATGCACGTCTTACAATTTCGTTGTAATTCTGAATCATGTTAGTTTGGAGTTTGTTAGACAAGAGAATACAGTCCTGTATAGTTATTTGTGGAAATCTGGACAACCATTCAACCACAGAGTTCTTTACTAAGACATAAAGTGATTTAGTTGACCTTGTTTTTCTTATTAAACAAAATACATCCACACAAATGTAGATACCTTACCCAATGGAAGTTAGTGTAATACCCTAAAAGTGAGGCACTTCTCCCAGTCTCTGTTATCGCTCTAAGGAGAGTTCGTCTACGTGAAGAACAAATCAGAACTAACATAACCGATCTTCTCCAACATGCTTCCACAGGCGCCACCATGGAATTTTACAATCCTACCAGTTTTAAAACACATTACAATGTTCTGTCTGAAGGACGTAGAAATCTCTTACCCTGGTGTTCGTTCTTGCTTTTCTAGTAAGCGACACAAAATGAAATGTCCCGATGGATCCAACCTTCTGCCAAAGTGCTGAGAGTTACTCTGGATTTACTTTCATTAGCTTCAGTTGATGCTCTCATTGGTTTCATCCTACTTCTACTTTGATAACTTAACTCACCTTACTGAAAGTTTGCTTGCTTTACATCAATTAATTCATTTCTGTTTGTCTTTGAGATAATAATTACTAAAAGGACGTCCAATAACACTGATAGGTTGAGAACCCTGAGTTCAGAAAATCTGTTCACAGTCATATAAAAGGCTAAAACGATGTGATTAATAGCCAACTGAATACAGTCAGATACAGTGGACCTGTTCTTTGACTATTCTCCATATGATTTGGTCAGTAAAAGCTTAACATTTACTTTCTGCACCTTTGTTACCATGGTGACAGTAGAGCCCAGCATTTGGGTGGGAAAGGAGGCGTTAATGACCAACTTTCCAGTGCAGCTCAAGTGCTGTCGCTCTGGCCATTAACACGGCGAGCGCAAGGAAGATCCAGGATATGGAAAATGAAGTGTTTGTTTGTGTCCAGAGTGTTTTTATTGTGCTCATACCGCCGTCACAGTGTATTTGAGTTCAAGAACTCAGGCATCACCCACGAGCTTGTGTGAGAATCCTCCCCTCTCACACACACACACACACGCACACACACAGAAAACACACAAGGAGACTTTGGTTATTAGTTCTATTCCAGGATTCATGATTAGAGAAGTTTGGTGAGTTACTGATTAGTGTTTGCCTCTCAGTGAATGTGAGATATTCAGTGTGTGATCTCTTCCCTCCTACCATTTCACAGTAACCCAATTTGGTGTACCTCTTTGGGCTAGCTGAGGTTCTTCTGAAGTGAATTTCCCAAATTAAAAATATTTTGGCTCCATCAGCAGTGTGAATTAACTGTATTTTGTACAAAGTTGACAAAAATGTTATTTCAATATAGGGGTGCAGGATTTCCCCCAGCATATTATAGGCCTGGCGGCCTGCCGTGCTCTACCGGCCCCACCGCCAGGCTAAGCCTTTCTTGTTTATGTTTTTAGGAAAATAATAATAAATAAAACAATTATTTTATTTTTAAGCAGGATTGCAAGTGTCTCTTTTGCTCTGAGCGTTTCACTGGAAAAGCAGATTTATTCCTAAAAGATATGTTTATAGAAGACAGGTTTATAGTTTATGCATTTAAAGCCGGACCAATCACACTGCTGGCGCCTCTGCGCGTTGCCTCTGCGCGTTGCCTTTGCGCGTTGCCTCTGCGCGTTGCCTCGCGCGCTGCAGCAGCTGGATATCTTAAGTTTATCTCAGCACGGATCGCGCGCGCCTCCTTTTTCTCCAACTGGACACAGGCTGAACTGTATGAATATTTACATCAACCCCCAGTGAGGAATTATGTTTCTTTCCAGAGTTTTTGATCAAGGTAGGAGTTTAAACCCCGTTAGCTCTGGTTGAGCAGCTGTACATGAACTGCAGGAATAACTTGTAGTGGCTTTCAGAGGTGCGTTGAGTGAGTGGTGAGAATGATCATTCCTGTGATGTTCTTCCTCATCTCTGCGCAATGCAGTGGATTTAACTCATGCAGGGCCGGTGTTCTGGTTCTCTGTGCTACCCGTAAATCCGTTCTACCTTGTGGAAATGCGCATGTGCACATCGATGCTACATCACATACTGCTTACTCAGCAGATTTCTTATAAATACTTCCTACCTGTGGAAGTTTTGTTTCATGTGTTTTATTTCATCAAAGATTACAGTAAGCTTTATTTATTTTATTTTATACCTGCCTTTCATTAAGCTGCTGTATTACTTCATGGTTTTACTTTACTAATAAATGCATGACAGGCAGCTTATAAATGCTGTCTGTGATGCATTTATGACTGTAAACAAATCATTGTTTGGCGGTTAATAAGGACAAAATCTGATGTTTTTTGGATTTTTTTTCTCCCTATATTTTACATTTTTTTAGTTGAATTACACTCTTCTTTATTATTAAACTTTGCTAAATAGATGTTACCGATACTATATGGGATTAAAGCTGTCTAATAGCCGTGTAATATTAGTGTATACGAATCATATATTATCATTTCAGGAACACAATGAGCTGCACAGTTCGGTGACACATTGTGGCTGCGCTGCATTTGATAAAATTTGTCATACAACGTATTAATGCGCAAAAAAGAGTTGCGGTTATCTGTTGTCTGTGTTTAATTTACCCTGTTTACCCTGTCTGATGCTGTTTATACTTATACTTATATTTTAAATACCTCTGTATTTAAAATATTTGGTAACACTTTATTTGATGGGTTGTGAATAAGACTGTTATAAACATGAGTAAGTTTTCATGAATATTTATGACTGTTGTCATAAAGTGTCATTTGGTAAATCATAACACTTTTAATACAAAGTTGACATTATTCAAAATGTCTTTGACAACTTGACATTAACCAAGAAATCATGATCTGACAGAAATTTGTTACTGAATTATTACTAATTATTACTGAATTATCAGTATTACTGATTAAACTTTAGCTTTAATAACATAAAGTTACATCATTTTTAAAGTCGTTTCCTTCAGTGGTCCTTGGTGCAGTGGTAATTGTGTTATATTTGCTTAAAGTCCTGATGATCACAGGATTGAGGCTCCAGTCAGTAGATACTGTGGCGCCAAAATCATTTTTTTGTAAAAACAAAACTGCTTCTGGCAAAACTCCCCTGACTTCACCTCTGAGTCTGATGTGATTAAATGTTTTGGATGTTAACAAACCGGTGAAGTGAAGGTGGAGGAAAGGCGGTAATACACTATAAATAATTTTGTAGATAGGACAAAGGATGAATATTTAACCATGTTTTCCCAAACGAGTTAACTATGTATTTATAACATTGAACTCGATGATACATATTTGCATGTATCCTATATGTCCTCTAAAAGCACATGGGCAGTGTTATGATTTAGTACAAGTTTTACACAGTCTGAACAGCTGCAGTTTAGCCAGCGCTGTGATAACTTAAAAGTAAAAAGTATGTAAGATGAATTCAGGACACAGGCTGTGAGGGCTTCTTTGAAATTTTGGTGATTTGTGAGTTATTTCTGGCTAATCAGTCACACGCTTTGTTTTAAACCTGATATATATATTTTTTCTTATCTCAACATCATCAACCCGCACCGTTCATATTAATACTACTTTGTGTGTGTGGGTGTGTGCGGGTGTGTGTGTGTGTGTTTTCTTACTTTAGCCGTGTTGTGGTGGAGGCTGCCTTCAGGTCTGCTTCTGCAGGCTTTCTAATGTCATTCACTGCTGTGTGTCGGGACTTGTACATGTATGAGAGAGAGAGTGTGTGGGGGTGTGCGTGCGCGTGTGTGTGTGTGCGCACAAATCAGAAACGCTGTGTTCTTCTTATCAAAGCCCCGCCCTCTCTACAGTCTCTAAGGAAACGCAATACAATTGGTACCTGTCGCCTGGCAACATTGCCCGGTATCTTTGGGACGCAGAGCTGCTGGCAGAGACCGTACACACATATAGACAGACACACACACACATACAATTTATCTGCCACAGAGCTGGTGTCTTTTACATGTCTGCGTCCAGAAGTTAAAGTGGCTCGGCTCTCTACTGAGACACAGCCCAAAGTTTAAAATGTGTTCTATGGACTGAGACTAGTTTCATAAAGTTCATATCAGATATTAGCTTCTGTAATTATAGGTTTTGTCAACTACATATGATCTTATAAAAGTGTGCAGCATGCACAAATCATTCACTTTTATCATTCACTTTGGAATCCACTTCTAGTGACGAATTTTCCAAAGTACCACAACAAGACATTTATGCAGATGACATGCTGTCCTCACAAATCTCCTGATTTGTGCTTTGTGGTCTTACAGCACTGCTCTAGAAGAAGAGGTTTAGAAGAAACTGGAGCCGGGCATGATTACTCACCGATTTAGAGAAAGTTAAATGTTAGAAATATAAGTGGTCCAAAATATCAGCATGTGAACTGTAATGGGGATGTCCACGTTGCCTTGTACCTGTAGGTTTAATTACGGTACATGAGTCACTGCCGAATTTTATTGTTTTAATGTAATCACAGGGCAGAACATTGCTCCTAATGTAGAGGCAATTAAACCCTGAAGTTCAGGCCACTCAATAAAGGTGCAATTATTTCAGAACCCCCCTGTGTGACTGAAGAATAAAATGTCAGTGGGACGAAGCTTTCACATTAAAACCTCTCTGTCTTTCTGCTGATTCTCCATCGGTTAGTGTGGAAACTGCAGCGAGCCATGCTGGTTTGTCTGACTGGCTGCAGCTGGACAGTGAGGGTCTGCTCTCAGCGGATCAGCATTCACAGCGCGCTGCAGCAGAGGGACGCGGCTCTGACAGAAGCACAATTAGGAGACTATTTTTGCCCGTTCACACACTCACTGAGGCCGGGGACCGAGTGAGGGGACGGGTTTTTGTTTCAGGTTCTTAAAGGTACTCGTGTGTTTCTATGTGTAGGCAGCCTGGAGGTCTGACAGTGGAGTATCAGGACCAGGCTAAGAAAATAAAAATACAATTATGAGAATAAGGTCTTAGAGGAATAATGTCAGAATGATGGGAGAATGATGTACTATTACAAGAATAAAGTCAGGCTATTGGGCCTTTCTTATTGTACTATTAGGACTTTATTCTTATACAATCTTATTCTGATAATAATATGAGTTTATTCTCAAAATATTAAAGCTTTATTCTCATCCAACTTTATTCTCGTAATTCTGTTTTTTATTTTATTTTTCTTTTTTTAGTATTTTTTATTAACATGGCTGTAATATTCAGTCATAACATCTGACTTCACAAAATAGTAAAATTAAAAGTTTATTCCAGCATCTTTAGATCCAATAATTAGAGTTTTGTTGGTTTTGGTTTGGCTTCTTTGTCATTGGCACATTTTGGATCATTGTCCTGCCCTGATATCAAAGTGTTAATTAATCAGATTAATTCATATTCATATTAGTGTTTGTTGACATTTTCATATAGTATACCATCCCTTTTGTGCAATGCAACGGTCCCACAGCAACGGTCCCACAGCATGATCCTACCACCACTATGCTTTGCAGTTACTGTCCTTAATGTCTGACATAAACCCGTAAGTGTATGTACATTTCTGACCAAAAGTGTGTACAGAGTAAACTGGCTGATGTTTTATTTGAACATTGTGGCGATTCTTGTTTTTGCGTCTCAATGGAAACATTTGCATCAATGCAGAGACAGAACATGATTGAATTTCCAGCCTACACAAAGTGGCAGGAGACGGCAGTCAGCTCCAGAAAACAATGATTGCATTACGCCAACTCTTTGAAAAGAGAAGAAGCAGAGGAAACGCTTCCACGTTCAGCTGACTGAGATGTGTTGGTTAAGATAAGGGGAGGGAGACTCGTCAGTAAGAGACAGAAACTGTTTCTGAGGAGAGAATCACATTTTATGAACTACAGGAAGTAGAAAGAGATGCAGAGAGAGAAAGTTTTGATCACATTTTTTTTGGGATTTCGTATGAGAGATTGTGCAGAGAAGATGAATTCTTTTTCAACTTTTTGCAAAAAATCTGTGAAGTGTGGCATGCATTTGCAGAATGTGTCTGCCAGTTTTGTGTATCTATAAATAATTGGATGGTGATGATTCTAAAACATCAAGAAAATTTGTTTTACTTGTAAAATCAAGTTCAGATGCTGAACTTGATTTTAATCTGGACTTTGACTAGGCAATTCTAGCACAAGAATATGCTTTAATCTAAACATTTAATTTTAACTCTGGCCGTACGGTTAGATTTTCTTGAGGTATTTTCCTTCTATTATGATGATATCACCATCTTGTTTCGATGGCATTCTACTTTAGATATATTTTTTAAAAAATAGAAAAAAGAAAACAAGTTTATTTGCTTTTTTGCCAAATAAACTTAGAAACTTTGAGAATAATCTTGTAAGTTTTCCGGAAAAAATCTTGGAGAAACTTCCAAGTTCCAAAAGTCAAAAATGTTCCAACTTTTGGATGTGTGTCCAGAGGGATGGTCAGTGTTACCTTTAGCCAGCAACTGCTAACAAATTAACTAACAACAGAAATGTGCTTCTTCAATAAATATAGGAATTCTGTTTCTGTCCAGATCTTGCTGACCAAATAAGCTATCAAGCCTGCAGCAGAGCAAGCATCGGCCTGAACCCAGATATGATTTTCTCAGATATTCACAGCGACGGTTTAAAATTAACTGACTGTGAGCGTCAGGAAAAGGGTTCAAAGACGGAGTTGAAAGCGTCAAACCGAGGGCATCTGTCCTCACTGAAAGCTCCCTGTCAGAAACAAATCTGTCCACATGATGCCCTCCTCCCCCCACCCACAGATGGCCGAGGCCTGACATGTGGCCCCCTCCACGTATCTGGCAGAATCTGCAGAGCAGCAGATGATGGAGCGCTTTGCTGTTTGTCTCAACTTTCAAACTATACTTTCCTCTGTTCCTTGCAGTAAAACCAACAAGCTTTCATAAGATACTTAGAAAAAAACATGAGTAGATGAGCTTGACGGCTGAATGTAGACGGGGATGGAATGAAATCTACACGCTATACATGAGCAGCTGCAGTGCAGAGGCCGATTATTTCTCCTGGTTAAGATACATATCAGTCAGATGAAAGGATGGAAACAGAACATCAACAATCAGACGCCAGTCAACAACTTTATCATTCACTTTGGAGCTTCGTCTATTGTTGCAGGAATAATGGAAATGTATCTGAACAGACTTATTGTTTGTTCTTAAAAAATAATAATTCAACCAAGGTGACCTTTGCTTAAAGATGCAGTATGTATCAATCAATCAATCGATCAGTCAATCAATCAATCAATCAATCAATCGATCAATCAATCAATCAGTCAATCAATCAATCAAATTTTATTTGTAGAGCGCCTTTCAGCAACAAGACATTTCAAAGTATTTTACATGATAAAAACACATAGATACAAAGTCATAACAATTGAAACGTTACATTTTGCTGTTGTTACACATCAGATTGTTGATTAATATTTCATTGATCATGTTTCAAAAGCAGCTGTAAACAGCTGGGTTTTTAATCTGGATTTAAAAGACTCTGGTTCTGGATGCAGAGCAGAACCAGACCTGAGACGTCGGGAAGGCTGATACAACAGCTCTAGATCTTTGACGTATTGTGGTGCTGAGCCGTTCAGTGATTTATGCACTTTTTCAAAAATATTTTTTATTAAAATCATCCCTGTCACCATGTAGTGACATATAAGATGAGTCAGATAATCTGTGAAAAGATGTAGCTCCTCCCAATCCTCCCTGAGCTGCTATGAAGAAACATACGGCCCCTGACCAAAAACAGCCAATCAGAGACAGGCGGTGGGCCTTAGCGCTACCAATCATCCTCATGTACGCTGCTCAATGTACTAATGCTGGAAAATCAACTTACCCTTACAGGAAAACCTTTTCTCTTCCCTCATCGGTGGCTATGCTAACTAGCTCAGCTGTATCAGGAGGGGGGTGAGCATGAGAGTGATTGACAGCACTAAGAACCTCCTCCTCGCTCTGATTGGTTGTTTGTGACTGAGTGGTGTATTTCTACAGTTAGTACTTGGAGCACTGTCACAATATAAAGATCATTTTAACAAATATTTGAAACACAATATTTTTCATCAAAGTTACATTCTGCAGCTTTAAGGTAGCATCACAATCATGCATGATAATTGTTCAGACGTTTCTATTTGACATCCTTACCAAATCAAAAATGAACTCCTCTGACGCGTTCAGCCCCAACGCAGGCTGTTTAACACTAATGACATCTTCAAAAGCTTCACGTCTCTGTGGTCAAAACATTTTGGGACTTTTCCTTGACATCGTTCAAAAAGGAACAAAGTATATGCTTGCCTCTGAAATTGGAAAATCAATTTATTTAATCTTCTTTCAGGTCAAGCAGGACGGTTGGAGTGCAGGCGAGGCAGTGATGTCATATTAAAGAGAGGAAACTGAAACCCACTGAATTTATTTCAAGGCATGCAGTCAGTCACAGCCAAGAGGATTTTTGGAAATGTTTAAAAAAAGAGTAATTGTTGGATGCAATTAAACACTTTGACAAAGTCTAAGAACTGAGATGAGCACAGACTAGAACACGTCAAAGCATTTGGTTATAGTTGAACTATCTAACTGTTTAAACAGCTTTTTCAGTAATTTTCTGATTATTCATTTCCAGAGATCGGCCTGTAATTCTGCAGCACTGATTTATCCAGATTGGGGGGTTTTTTATCAGTGGTTTGATAACGGCTGTTTTTAAAACACCCGGTGAGAAAGAAAAGTTTTGAGTAGGATATCGAGACAGCAGGAAGAGGAGCTTAATTGATTTATAATTTCTTCTAGGTTTTTATGGGTAGAATTTGTCTATATTTGGCGTGTGAAGAAGGGATTTCAGCAAAGCATGTTTCCCTCGCATGTTTCAGTGTGAAGTGATATCTTTACAGCATCACTTCGTAGATTTTGCAACCTGAAGTTGAGGTTTTTTTATTTTTATTTTTATTTTTCTTGCTTCTTTTTTTTTTAAGAAAGTAAGTTATCTACCAGCATATTTACTGAGTTACATGATGAAAGGGAGAATAAATTTGATTACAGGCTTCAGCTGAGCTGCCTCAAAAAGGAAAAAAAATGTTTTGTAATAATATCTCTTTGGGTAAGTGAAGCCGAAGAAAATGACGCTTTCAAATATAACAGAAAAATGATAAAACAGGGCGACGGAGACCCTGGAAATATTTAGGCCCTTAATGATAATAAAGTCCAGAGTGTGTCTCTGAGTGTGTGTTGGCTGTTCAACATGTTCAAACCAAAGTTCTTTAGTGGAAAGCTCAAATAAGTTAATTTTTGATTAATTTTTTTCCTTACTAAATTGAAATTGCTTTGTTGGGACGAATTTCACTATTCATAAAACAAGCCCAGTGTTTTTTTAACGCCAGTTGAAGTTTTGTTTCTTCTCTCACTGTAAGTTATTTGCAGATTAGAGCAGAACAAAGCAACTGCTAGTACAATAAGCTTTTTTGGTTTGCCTAAGAAAACAGCATTAGTACGGCCTGTTTATATTTTCTCTTATGACATTGGTGCTGCATGACAGAGAGTCATTGATCAAAAACAAAGTTAAACCTACCTAAAAAAAAAAAAAAGAAAACATAAAAAAGGAAGCTGCTTGCAAAGTCGATTTTTTTAACCTGCGTTTATTAAAAACCAGCACGCCCAGCGGCTTTCTAACCGTAGATGTGTGACCTGCCTTTAATAATTCATCTTTTACAAGCAAAAATGTCACCACAGAAATGTCTGGCAGTTTTTTTGGGAGAAGGTCTAACATGCAGTGGGGTCGGTATGAGAAGCAGAAGAAGTCAACATGTCAACACCGGGAGAGAAGACACTTGTTTCTGACACCTTCAGGGCCGTTAACTTAAAGAGGAGAGAAAGGAGACGACAGCAAGAACAAAAAGGATGCTGCTTTTCACACGAGTTCCCTCCATGCCTGCCACAGACTCCTGTTCCCTTCATCTGAGAGCCTGAGGAGGAGGAGGAGAGTGGTGGCGATTCACAGGTGAAATTGTGTGTTTGAGGGGGAGGGGATATAAATGAGCTTAAATCTAGGAAATTTAAACTCCAGCTTGTACATTTTTTGGTTTTTATGTTTTTATTTTTGTTTTTTTTCCACTTATGGAAAATTTGATTTCTTTATTTCATCAATGTACTTCTTTGGTTTTGTGAGTAAGCCGACTCACCGACCGTTTTGTTCGGCTGGCGAGTTTTACAGCTGCTGTTTATCAGCTCAAGGAAATGATTGAAATAAAAGCCAGTTTTTTAAGATGTCTTCTGTGATTTTGTTTAAGAAAAAAGGTAAAAAGAAAAACAAATCTAATTGAAAATCACATTTAGCATAAATTTTCTACTTTTGTGTTTCTCTTATGGGGTGCAAACCACTTCAACAAATTGAAAATCACAACAACATTGACGAAGCACGAGTACAAATTCACTTCACCAGTGTTCTCTCAGCCCATCAACGTCAAAACAATAACTTTGCTTTGCAGAGTCTGTCATGCTACTCAGTTTTTTATTTTTATTTTTTTTTACACAATTTGTCCACTTACAACCACAAACTTCAATGTATTTTACCGAAATGTATGTGTTTATGTGCAATATGCATTTGTATTTAGCCTCTGCTATTCAACACTCTAAAACGACCATCATCTTTCCACTGGTAGAAAAAAAAACTCCACTCATCTTCCTATTTGCTCTGATCGGTGTTTCTGTATCTGATGATGGAAAAAAAAGATGATGCTGCCGTCACCAGAGGGATGGTGCGTTCAGGGTAGAGTTAGGTTTTCACCTCACTCTACCCTTCGCATTAGCAGCATCATCTGAGTCTAATCAGACTCTGTCATCCACATGTTTGCTAAAGTGAATCTACAATATCACAGAGTGTTTACTTTAGGAAGGCAGATGAATTAAAAATTTAAATAATATTGATACCACGTCAGTATTGGTATTGGCTTTATACTAGTGTGAAAAGATCAGTGCTATAGTTTCTGATACCCTCTTTGGAGTTGTAGTTTCTCAACTTTACAACCCAAAAAAGATATAGTTATGATCAGTTTTTGCACTTATTGAGGAAAACACAGATATAGTTATACACACACGCGCGCATTTGTGTTGTTGTTGTGTTTTTCTGTTGATCTTCTTAATATGTTATTAAAGTATTTTGTAAATATCTATAAACTTTGTTCAAATTCTTCACATAATTCAAAGGAGAAACCTCAGAAGTACCTAAATGTCAAAAGTCTGACATATCAAACCTAAATAATAAGTATTGGTATCAGTGTCAGTATTGTATCGCTACCAAAATATGCAGTATCACAATCCTCTAGTATTTGTAGACGTTGAAGTTGAGACGTTTAGCGTTATGTCTTCCTAATCTGCAGTCCTATAAAACGAGGGTTCCCTGGAGTTCTGTAATTCTCCCTTTCCAAGGGCATCAGAGGACACACATGCACAAACATCCGCTACTATATCCACCTTTCAAAGCAGCAGTCCCTTCAAAGGCACTTTGAAGGGACCCTGATTACTAGACTGCCTGTAACTATAATCCAGCCACAGCCTGCCCAACAGAAAGCCTGAGAATGTCACCAGAGGCTCATGGGAAATCAACTATTAGATGATTGTTTTGAATAGAAATGCATTTTGATAGTCCCTCCATTTTACATCAGCTTGGAGGAAAAAAATGTATATTAAGTGCTGCCAGTCGATTGAATTGAATTTATTCAGATTACTCACTCTTTAGCGTTGTGATTAATCAAAATTAACCACTATGTTTAAATTTATAAGCTTGAAATGTAAAAATGCACATTTTCAAAAATGTTTTTAAAAAAAAGTCTTATTGTCTCAAACCAAACATGTCAGTTTTCCAGCTCTTAATATTCAGGAAGGTTTAAAAGAAGTAATTTTGTTTCAAATGTAAATATCCATCCATCCATCCATCCATCCATCCATCCATCCATATGTACATATAGATATGTAGCAAACTAGCACATGTTTGCGCAAGCAAGCACTGATGTTCCCACTCAGTGTCAAAAGGCATTTACATGAAAAGACAATAACTGTCTGTCTGTCTGTCTGTCTTTTTCAGTTACAATCCCTGCAAACTCTGTCACACTATCAACCGTTCGTAATAATCCTGACAAGTTTCCAGTCAGACAGTTCGATGCTTATCAGCAGGGAAAGAAAAGTGACAAACACAGAAAGGGAGAAATACAAAAAGCCACAGACATCAAAGTGAAATGGAGGAGAAGGGGGAGTGGGCCAGCACTGTGTGACCAGCATAAAGCTGCGGTGTGCTGGTGATGGATGGCCTGCACCGTGCTGCTGCTCTGGTCCCCATCAGACCACCTGTGTAATGTGCTCTGCCAGTCAACGCATTCTGTGCTGGTCCATTTAAAATGACCTTTAGTCAGCAAGCGGTGCGTCTCGGCCCGCTTCGCACGGCGTGCATTTCACCCTCATCAAACTGCATGATCCATTATTGGTTTTTCAGAAAGGACTCATCCTTTTGGGGTATTCACTGCGGGGTTCAAGGGCGGCTTCAGAAAGGCGCTCCCAGGGTTTTCTCTCCAAGGGAGGCCGTATGTAAATGGACTACACTTATGCAGAGCGGCAGTCCTACTGACCTCTCCAAAGTGCTTCACACTGTAAGCCACGCTCACCTGTTCACGCGTATTCGTGGAGCGCTTTTACCGTGGATGTTTTGCTTTTCATTGATACGCGGTTGCTGCCTCTGTCCTCGGTAAAGCCAGAGATCTCCTGATTGGCACACGAGCGATTCGACCTTCTGAGCCACAGCCGCTGTGGAAACTTTATAAATGTAGTTTAAGAGAGCTCCAGTTGCACTCAAGAACACTTCATCTACATGTCCAAGCACGGCAGCTGATGTCTGCTGCAGGAACATCTGCAGGAGTTAAAGGATTGGCCTAAATGAGGCGCAGCTGTGTGTATATGATAGGAGTCAAGTTTTGTTCTGTTTTTTTTTGTTGTTTTTTTTCCATCAGTAATTTGTTTAGATGTTTTAATGCGTAAGTCTGGCTGTGGCTGTTTTGATTACATCTCACACATTTTGTTTGCAGGACTAGAAGGAGATACGAGACATTCATTCCCCTCAAACCTTTTCACATTTTGTGACTCTACAATCAAAATGTAGAGGATCCAGAGGAACATCTGATGAGATGAGATAAAACAAAAAAACGGACGTTTTTGACATCCGAAACAAGATGAGAGAAAAGAGATGAGATGAATCTTTGTTTTTGTTGTACCACAATCAACCGATTTATTGATACTGGTAGGTTTTAAACTATGTAGAGAAAAATAATAATAATATTAATAATAAACAGTGCACGAATAGTGCAGCCATAAATTGGAAAGATTAAAATTGATGAAGATGAAACTGTTGCTTCAAAAGTGTAAAGAGAACAAAACTCAGCAGAGAAAAATACACTAGGAGTAAGAAATTAAACTTTCATGTATAGTTTGAGAAGAGGTAGGAATAATTCAGTAGATGAGTCTAGGATAATTTCCACATTTTAAATTTTCAGACATTTACAAAACAGTCTAATTTTCTAATTCATAACACCCATTTGTTTCAGAGAATATGTTCTAAAAATCATTTTTGGTGCCTGATTATTTACATTATTTGACCAGTTTTGAGCATATTTGACCAGATCCATAAATCTGATCATGTTTACCAGAGCTCTAAAATTGCCAACATGAACATCACATTGCATACATATAAACTGTCAAAGTGAGGCATTGATCAGAGTTATTTCACTGTTGCAATTAGGATTAGGAAAGCTGATGCTGCACATCACCTTGAACCCACCATGGAGGTGTTGCTGCTCTGTGGATTCCCTTCACAGCCCACAGGATGATGGCTGGGGATAAAATGATGCAGAGTTTACATGGTTAAATGAAGCATGTTCAAGTTTATTATTGTAATGTGACAAAATATGAAAAGGTACAACTGAATAATGTGCTAGATCTATATTTTATGCACCTTACAAATGAGCTACAGTTATTTTCCATGTCTTGTTTTTTTTTTTTGACATCTTTTCTTTCTCTTTGTGTTGGTCGAGGTTTTCCCCATAAGCCTGGCAGCCCGCCAGGCTTTACTTTCCCTCTCCGCCAGGCTACAGCCAGGTCTATAGCTGGCGAATTGAAGTGGGTGTGTGCACCAGTTGCTCCCCTGCACATTGTCCTCATTTTCTTTTCTTTTTTTTGTACGTCGGCATGCACCATGTTTGCCTGTGCCGGCATTCCTATAATTCTTCAACTTGGGCTCGTTTTCAGACAACGCTGGACCGGCATGGCTGACTTGCGGTCGTGAGCTTAAAGGTTCGGATTGAGCGGCGAAGCTTTTATACTTGAGGCGTTGGAGTACCATTTTCTGAGAACGAGCTCTCAGAGAGGGTTCAGACAAGCTGCCGTACAGGTTAACCTGCTCTGCAAGAGCACCTTCCAAATTCTTCCGTTTGAGTGTCAGATGGCACTCCTTCTCACAAAACGGTAGGATTTACGAAAGAAATAGAAAGCTGAATACAATAAATACTTGAATTGTGTACACGATAATATTTAGCTTTATTTTTTATTTAATACTCATTGTGGTGCATATTTGGTAAAGGCCCTCTTTCATTTATTTTGCTTTTAAATATGACCATCTTCACACAGTTTGTCTTAACTGGTTGAATATTCAATTAGGAATTGACTCATCTGCAAAAAAAAAGACATTTATTTCAATTGTATGTTTTGTGTTTTCCTGTTTTAACCCTCTGAGGGAAACTGTGTTTATATTATTTACTCGACATTTTTCCATCTTTGCCTCAGCAGGGTGTCTGTCTCCTGCTAAGTATCTTGTGGGCATTAAGAAATGTAGCAAGTTTTATTAACTCTTCAAATAAACACAACTCCAAGTGGCTGTAGGATTTTCCTTTCAAACATCATACAAAAGTTTTTTTGTTTTTTTTTCCAACAAAAGAGATTTACCAATGAGGTCTGTAATAAAGCAGCTTCTTTGGGAAGTGTAGGAGAGCATGTGCAGACTTGAATGAAAAGAGTGTGTTGGTGTGTGTGCGTGTGTGTTACCCACTCATTCAGTCAATTTCTGCTTCTGATTATTCATCTTCAGTCAGCGGGCAAGAGGAAGTGCACACCCTGGAGTTTTCACCAATCCATCACAGAGCTAATGCAGAGAGAAATGCAAGCAGCAGTGCTGTGTTTCTGAACAAAGCAGAAACACAGCAGAGCCAAACGTAAAGAAACAGAAACTGAAGGAGCACGTCGTCTTCCGTCAAACACCAGGCAGTAAGGTGTTCATAAGACTGACATGACACTGTCATGAACATGAACGAGTCTTTATGAATGTCCATGGCTGTTGTCATGAATTGTCGCTCGGTAAATAATGAGACATTTAATGCAAAGTTGCTCTAAAAGTTGCATTGAAAGTCCATTAGAAGCGCCAACTTGGCATTAAAGTGTCATTATTTACAAAACAATACAAAGTCGGCACTTTGCATTATTGGACTTTTAATGCAGCTTTTAAAGCAACTTTGCATAAAAAATGTCATAATTTTTCTAGTGACACTTCATGACATGATGGTCACAGACAGTCATAAAGACTCCTTCATGTTCATAACAGATGTTATGTCATGTTTATGACAGTGTCATGTCAGTGTTATGCACACCCCTTCAAATAAAGTGTCACTGAGTGGAAGAACCAATGAGTGAGATGCTCTGACTGGGTGTAACATTATGACAGAATTCAATTCAGTTCAATTGAATTGATCTGATTTACATAAAGCCAGTTCTAAACAAGTGATTGAGGGGACTTTACAAAAATATCTAGTTCATATACACTGCGGGAAAAAAACAACAAAAAAAAAAATCTTACTAAGTATTTTTGGTCCAATGTGCTTCATATAGGACCAAACTAACTTACAAGAAACCTTTCAGGAAGTCAGGAGAGCTTATTTTAAGTCAATAGTCACTAATATTAAAAGTATTACTAAAAAGCAGATTATTTTACTTATCAATCAAAAAATATATACATTGTATGTGAAATCATCTGTCAGAGCTTTTTATTAAGTTGTTACAAGCTCCTATGTTTTGTTGAAAAGTTACTTGTAAGTTATTTTTGCCTCATTTCAAGTGTACTAATGCGTTCAAACTAGAAACTGCACCAAAATTACTTGGAAAGATTTTTGCGTTTTTGCTGTGTACAGAAAGATTTAGGTCATTCAGTTTAATCATGCAGACAAATGTGAAGCCAGTCACATAAATGTCAATCCAAAGAAAAGTTTTCTATCTCAGACCGCCCAGCTGATAGAATGCAACCACTGCGTTTTCAGCTGTCTCTTCTGTAATGGGCGTATGGCGGCAGTGCAGGGAGCGGCGGCCCCCGCCAAGCAGAAGGACAACATTTTGTCCTCCTCACTGATGTGTTAAAAGCTTTGATGCACATTTGTGTTTAGCTTGACCTTGTGATCTGAACCACTGAAGAAGATAATGCTGCTTCTGATAGAAGGGTATCAGACCACACAGTTCACCTCGGCTTCTTACATGTGCGGTTTTAATGAGAATGTCCTTGTTGACATCCATTCACAGGCGAAAGCCTCTGTAATGGGTGGGCTTTAGAACTGGACAATGGCCACAAGACATTTCCTTGCTTGAGCGATGTTGTAGACGATGTTCACCCGTTAATAGAAATGTCCTCTTCAGCAATGTGTTGTGCTCCTTTTTCCCAAAAAGTTCAGAAATGGTTTACAGAGAAGGTTTTTTGACTTTACTTCCAATTGAGTGTCAATGGAATGGGCAAAACAACCAGGTCCAAACCCCAAAGGCTCCATTTTACAAATTAGCATCTCACTCTTACTAGGGTGGTATTATGTAATTAACAGGCATGTAATCTCACTTTATTGCACTATCAACTACGTTACCTTTAGTTATTATAACTGTGCTGCACATATTGAACATAACTTAAAAGATTCGACTTTGTAGTTTGACACCTTGAAATTGGACTCTGTCTCTTTAAGAAACTCCTGTCTTTACCAAAAACCTCAATCGTCGTCACAGAATACCTTCTCATTGTGCCGAATACAACCGTTCGTAGGTATGTTGGACTGAGAAGTAGCTCTTACGATGAATCCAGCAGGCTTGCAGTTCCACCAGGTGTTTGCTAATTGCTGCTGCCGCTAGTCTGGAGGAGCTGAGTGGTGTGGGGTGCTCTGTCAACTGGAGATTGCAGCCCTGAGGAGGAGCTTTGTGGAAATAGGCAGAGCTTAGTGGGACCAAGCGTTTAGCCGCCCCTGAATGGTTGCCAAGGGAGATTCAAGGGTTTCTGAAACATGCATGAAAGAATCAAAGCGACACTCTGGGCACGTTTTTGATGAGGGAATAACATTGTAACACAATATACATGCAAATTAACTGACTTTTAATCATGTACATTTGTATAAAACAGTGTTTACTCCTACAGTATAATGCATTTGCTTTTAGCTATGTCTGTTGAAGTCAGACATAGCAGAGAATTTTGCTTATGTTTTGACTTATTTTCTATTGCTATATAAATGTCAAATAAGTCATTTTAACATAACATACCATCTTTATTGGAGCCATTGATGCATGTTGGGCTGCCTGCAACAGCAATTGGGGAACCGACATACTACACTGCAAAACATAAAAATTCTTGGTCTAATTTCTAATGCAAATATCTTAGTACACTTGAAGTAAGATCAAATTAACTCAGAAGTCAATTTTCAGCAGATTATTTTTCAATGAAAAATCTTGATATGATAATAATCAATTGAACTGTCACTTTTCCATCAATATTATGGAATTATTGACTTAAAACAAGCTCCAATATCTTGCTGAAACGTTACCTATGACTCGGTTTTGTCTTATTGAAATTCAAGTGTACTAAGGTATTTCCTCTAGAAACTCGTCCAAAACGTCCTAGTATGATTAGCTGTTTTGCGGTGCACCAGGCAGTTTGTGCCTGGAAATAAATGAGAGTTCCTGATCTGAATTCGGTTAGTAAAGACGGGACTGAACCAGGCCCCGGGTCAGAGCCGACATCCCTAATGATGCTTTTGAGCACAGAAGCTGCTCCTTTTTTGTTTTGTTTTTTTTGTTAACATATTAATCCGTTTGCTCTCCCATTCACTGTGAGAATACTTCCTGATCTTCCAGATGATCTCTAATCCACTTACGTTTTGGGTTGCTTTGAGGGGGGAAAGGAGAGGCGATCCGATCTCAATTTGGTTACCAAATTCTGATAATCCAATAAGAGAGCAGCGCTACAATCAGTTGGAGCTGCAGAAGCAACACACTGAGTTCTCCCATTCACATGAAATGCACACTTTTCCTCACACACACACAAACACACACACACGCAAATACACTGTCTAATGTAATCATCTCACGTTGTTGCTGGGCTGGTGTGCTGGATTATTCATCAAAGCTGGGCAGCTGCTATGCCTTCAGGCATGTTTGTAGGATGGATTCCTAGTTGGTCCATCTCAGCTTGTACTTCAAGGCTACCACTCACTGTGAAAACATCAGAAAGCCCACTGGAAATAATCAATCCACTTCACAAATGACGAGAGTTTGTGATGCTCTTTACTTTTCTGAACTAATATTCTTCATAAGCTCTTGTAAGTTTGTCTAACTTATGGGTTCATTGCCTGAAGCTTCTTTGTTATGCTAACAAAGCACGTCTGCTGGATATTTCAGTTGTTTGTTTCTTTCTGAATGAACAATGAACTATTGGGATGCATATTCACATGCATTTTTTTTTTTTGCCCCACGTTTTAAATTGAGTTCATTTTTGTGGCGATATTGTAGATGGTTTTCCCTTGAGAGCCACAGGTTGCAGATACATGAATAACTCTTCCTGAAAGGAGTGGGGGGGAAATTGAAATATTCTATGATATTCTAATGCTGTGAGCTGGACTTGCATACTGAAGTTTTTTTTTTTTTTTTAGTTGGTCCATACATGAGAGAAGTTGCTCATTGCGCCCTGCAGATTAAAAAGCATGGCCAAAGGTCATGCTTCATTGACCTTTGGCCATGTTCCCTGTTTGAAGGGAACTTCAAACAGGAAGCTCATCAGTCGTCTTCACAGGACACGAGAAATCTAAGGGCCAGATATTCAGCAGACAGAGCAAAAACAAATAAGGGAATGAGGAATATGTTGCACGGCAATAAAATCTACTCTCACTGCTCTTTTCTTTCACTTTGTTGTCTGGGTGCTCTCAGTTTTTGAAGTGATCAGGCAGCATAAATATAGAGGAGAGAGGTTCATCTAAAGGAAAAAAATATTTACTCAGACCGGGTCTGGGAACTGCAGCAGAGAGTTTAACTGGTTCTGTCGTCAAAGACAACAGAGCATTTCATCTGATCAGAACTGTAGGAGTAAACACTGTTTTTTTTTTTTGTTTTGTTTTTATAGTGCCTATTATATGACATTATCATGGATCTGAAACTGATAGGTACCTCCTGTCCTCCCGCCTCACTTCCTCTCAGCCTGTTCTTGACCATATAGGCGGTTGTCCAGGGCGCCAACTGCTGAAGGGGGCGTTGGTGGGCCAACTCGAAAAAAGAAAAAGAAAAAAAACAAAGAAGATCGCCCAGAATTAAACAAAATTTGTCTTTTTTGACAAAAAAAAAAAAACTTACAAAAAAAAACAAACTGAAAACAGATTTTTACAAAATAAAAACAATTAAGTAAAAATAAATAATATATGTCCAGTCCATCGCAAGTAGAAGTGGAAGAAAGTTTTGTAGTCTGATGGACCAAACTGAAGCTTTTCAGCCATCAGAACAGATGTTGCATTCCCACTGTGAAGCATGGTGGTGGTAGCATCGTTCTGTGGGGTTACTCCTCAGCAGCAGGACTGTAAAGGTACAGCCAAAGAATCGTCAACTAAAATACTGACTTGAAGGGGGTGAATATTTATGCACTCTATTATTTCTAAATATTATCCACAATCAGTTTGACACTTGTTTGTGCTATTTTTTGTCAAATGTTGATGAATACTTTTATAGGCGCTGTGCACAGGGAGAACATTGAAACTCCATGCAGAAATACCCCAGGCCGGGAATCGAACCCAGGACCGTTTTGCTGCATGGCACCAGTGCTACCAACTACACCACTGTGCAGCCTGAATGGAAACATAAAGGACATTATTTTTTAAAAATAGCCACAGATTAAATTATTGGACTGTGCCTATATTGCTGGTGACAAGCAGAGCTGCTCTAAATGCTGTTTGGTCAGAACGTCTCTGTCTTTATCAGCTTATTTTTGCTTATTGGACGAAAAACCTGCTCTTGTTTTTATGTTTAAGGTCTCCTAATGCTAGCAACATTACCTGATGCCGCTGCTGTAGCTGCTGCACTATCCAAAGTGCAGTGCAATATTTTTTTTCTTTTATTTTTGTTATTTTCTAACGCCATGATCTCAGCTAAATAATTTATGTTGAACGCATCCAGTAGTTTCTCTGCTGCAGGTTCAGGTTCTGCTTGTTCTGTTCAGCAGCAGGCAAATAAATCTAATCTACTTCTGTCCTGGACAGACGTACTGAGAATGCACATGGTTACTGTAAAAGTACATTTTTGCCGTGCTAATAAAATGGCTAAAGCTTCAACCTTTTCCAAATCTCCAAAAAGACAGAAAACAAGGCGGACTACAACTTCCAGATTTATTCCAGTTTTCTTTCCGATACACTTTTCCCTCATATTTGACCTTCTCAAAAGCACTCCACTTTAGAGAACCAACTTTTATTTATAAGTACAAACTATCTTCAGGTACCAAAGTAAAAATAGCTGCCGAAAGTAAAAATCAGGAACATTCATACAAAGGAACACTGAAGAAAAAGAAGTCTCACTGAGTTTTTTTTGTAATTTTTTTTAACAATTATAAATTCTTCTGTTTAAAATCGTCAGATTAAAGTCAGGTGACTTTAATCAGACGTCATATTTCTGAGATTAAAATCAGAAAATTAAAGCGAGAATTCCAAGAAAAAGACAGTTTTAGAATTAAGTCAAGATGCTGAGAAAAAAAGTCACAATTCTGACATGGAGGTCCGAGTGCTAAGGAAAAATAGTCTGAATTTTTAGAAAAAAATCAGATTTAAAAAAATTTTTTTTTACTTGAGTGGCCCCAGTCCTCTTCTGTATAAAGTCCCAGGAAGTGAAAAAGATTACTAAATATTACATAATGTTTGTCTACTTCCTGTCCAAACCTCCCTAGTTATTTCAACCATAACATTTTCTGCAAAAACACAGATATTTTTGGTTTTATATTTCACATTGTACAATCATATCAATATTCTCTCCCAATCTATTAAGGAAGGCCCTCTGACCCGAGGGGATAAAATGGAACTGAAGGTGTTTACACAGCTTCTTAAATGACCTGGTATTAAATGTGTAGCTGCCTTTCTCTGGCGTCACTAAAAAAAACCCATGAAAAGTGTCATTATTTTATTAAAAAGGTTCTTCTCTGCCCAGAATTCTCAGCTTGCTAACTAGAAGTTTGGGCTGCAGAGTTGAGGCTGCTGATGAATGATTTATAAGATATTTTTTAAGGTGTGTTGGAGCAGAATGGAGGGCAGAAATGATGCCATCCTCAGACAGACGGGCTGGTGGTCTTTGATGAGCAGGAGAAGCGGTTCCTCCAGGCTCTGCATGCAGATCAGGCTGACCGCTGCAGGCCTGATGTGGTGGAGAATAGATCTAGGCTCCTTGGATAATGGTTGACGTTTTTTATTTTTATTTATTTATTTTATTTTGTGATGTCAGTAACAGATCTTTAAAACTACCCGGCAACAATCCTTTCTTTGCACTTTAAGGTCAATGAATGGTCGGTCATCACTTGCAGATGGTTGAACTACAAAAAAAACAACAACAAAAAAAATCTAAATATTTTTTTACATATTTGTTGAAAACTTTGCAGTGACAGTTTGGCATGAGACAGATAACCTGTGAAAAAAAATGAGCTCCTCTGCCTTCTCCTAATGCTCACTAGAAACAACCAATCAGAGCCAGGAGGCGGGTCTTAGCGCCGTGAATGACCCTCCATGTAGTGCTGCTCATTCCCTCTTACCTTCCCTCCCTTTCTCCCTGCCATGCTGTAGCTAGATGACCTGGTCATCAATGGCCACTAGCGGTGGCTATGCTAACTAGCATGACAGCAATGACAGCAAATAAACGTTTTTTCTGTAGTGGTAAATTGTTCCTCTGCTAGTGGCCCATTGAGCAGCAAGTACACGAGGTTGATTGACAGCGCTAAGCCACTTCTCCTGGCTCTGAATGGTTGTTTTTGGTCAGGAGCGGAGCATTCATTGAGACAGTAGTCACAGACATTTTATGAAAGTTACTGGAACTTTAAGGAAAGTTTTAAGTGCAGTTGTGCATAATTTAGTCTTATTCTAAGAGAAATGTTGTAGCAAAATTCCAGCACATCTTTCAGAACACAACGCCGAGCGTCGCCTTACAAGGCCGACCTGAAGGGGTTTAAACATCTTCACTGATAAAACGTTGATGGACAAAACGCCAAGGACAGCACAAAGCATCCATTGTGAACGTTCCGTATCACATTTTCCTCTTTCGGCTCTGTCCTGGGTTGAAGGCTGTGCAGAGGGCTTCACATGGGTCAGAGCTCAGCAGCTTGACATTTAAGGTTTTTCTCAGGAAGTCTGACAGACTCAGCCCAGAGAGAGTAAGGTGACATAAAGCACATTACAGCGCTCTCATGGCTGCAGCATGTCATCTGTCTGGGTTAGATGAGACCTAAGGCTCAATTTCAGAATAAAAATACATTCAGATTTTTGTTTAATGAGCCCTTAATATTGAAGATATTATGCAAACAGTGAGGATCTGCATGGATAAAAGACAGCATTAGACGGCCAGCGCTCCTTTACAGATGGCGATTGTCCCACTGCATGATGGAGGGGCATTTTCTCCATGGTTACTAATGATTAGAATTGTGTCTTACTAATCTCACTTACTTATGAAGAACATGGATGTTAATCTTCTTACCTTGTAAAAAGTGTTTGCTGCCAGTCCTTATGACTTCCATATCAAAAATTTACAATAAAATGAAAAGTTTTGTTTGTATCCTCATCTATTTCTGCACCCTATACCATCGTTACAGCAGCACTAGGCAACCAACTGTCTGTTTTTGGCGTGTGCTTAGGTTGTTTTAATGCTTGTGACAGCAGAGCAGGATGCTTTCTAACGAGAGTGACATCATGTGCAAAGGGTCAGTGATTATCCTTTGATAATCATTTCATACGCATGAAATCTAAGCATCCAAATGGAACCATTCCTGTGTTTGGTGGGTGGAGTGGATTTGAACTTCCTCTTGATTTAAACCGAGAGGAGTGAGTATACAGTCAATCAGATGTGAAGGGATTCAGTCTGGGGTTAGGGTTAGTTCAGGAAGTGTTTCTTCTTTAGTGTTTCCATCTTGATTCTGACCTGACGATGTCCAACTTTATGAAAGTCCCACCGCTTTCCACACACCGACAACCTCAAACGGTTCATCGGCATAATGTGAGTCCATACTTCGCCAGCTCTGATTGGTGTGGCGGCCCAAATGACGCGCAGTCAGTGAGTCAGCGAACAGAGGGTGATCTTGATGCTCTGACATTTGTTCGTGATGCTGGAGTTGCTAAGGAGACAAAAATAAATGGCAGCATATGTATCCAACTTCCAGTGTATTTCTAATGCCTGAGTTTGCCTCCCGCCTCCCTCATCACCGTAACCAGCTCAGTCCAGTGTAGCCTTTGAGTTGCCGGTGTGACGCCACGCTCTCCGTCTAACAGCAGCTTCCCTCCTTGCTTCCTTTAAGTCACTTCTACACGGTCTTACAGGGAAATTAGGAATTAAAAATACATGCTTAAAGCTGTGCAACATGGTCAAAGTTGTTTTTGTCTCATACCATTATTAAGTTAAATAAAATGAATTATTGCTGGAAATTGTTTGAAAAATAGACAGTACAGCTCACTTAACCGTTGTTAGGTCAGCCTCTATTTCTACATATGAATACAGGTTCTAAATCCATTTATTGCAGCTGCTGCCATGTTTGCTAAACTTTGTGGATTTAGCTTTTCAGAGGGCATTTCAGGCGTTTTTTCTGTTCATCATACAAAGTCATAAGATTTATAACAATCTACTGAAAAGTGCCTGATAAGCTTAGAAAAGGTTATAAATCACTCACACAGATCGATCAGCACAGATTGATATACTTTCAGATTCCCTTATGAGATTTCATTTTATCTTTGTGTTGTAATTTCTCAAATCTACCTAAAAAGGATTTCTTTTAACAAAATGATTTAGAGGAAAAACCACAAAAATGCCTAAATGTTTGAAACATTAAAAGTATCTGTATCTGTATCGGAGCAATACCAGCATGATAAGATGATTAATACCTTAGTACCATATTCCCTTATGAAAGTTGATTGTTTTGTAGTTTCTCAACTCTACCCCCAAAAAGATTGTATGATTTTCCCCTCAAATCTTTTTTGTTTTTTTGCACTTTTTTAAGGAATAAACTCAAACAAATGATTTTTTTTTTTTTACTGTTTCTTGTTATCTTGATATGTTTTTAAAATAGTTTAAAAAATAAAAAACAACTAAATGTCATAAGTTTGATGAGTCAATCTTAAAAAATAGAATTCTTGGTATCAATATTGGTATTGGAGCAATACCAGCATGAGAAGATCAATGATTTAGTTTCAGATTCCAGGATGAAATTAGTTTTTTTTATTTTGGGAGGTTTTTGTAGTTTCTCAACTTTACCCCATAAGAGATTTTGTATGATTTTCTTTCAAATTCTATTATCTTATTTTATTTAGGAAAAAGCCCATAGAAATTTTTTTTTTCTACTATTTCTGGTTATCTTGTTAATATGTTTTTAAAATATTTTGTGGACAGCTGAAAACTTTAACAAAATAATGCAAGAGAAAAAAAAAAAAAATCCCAAAAACACCTTTGTCAGGCTAAACAGTAGAAGGTACAAATCGGCATGTATCGGTGTTGGCGATACTGTCCCTGTATTTATTTGGTATCGAATCGATATTAAAATGGCGTCGCCCACCTCTGGACCGCCGGCCTGTCACCTGTTGTGCAGTTCCAGGTGCTGGTAGTTTTACCTGGAAATGCTGCCAAGCGTGGGACCCTGAGTACACACACTCCCACAGCACATCCAGACCTCTGGGTATCCGGTGACATCAGCACTGATTCCCAGTGGAGGAGGAAGTAAAGCAGGAAGATGGTCCTCTCTTCTCCCAGGAGAACAAAAACAACAACAGAGCAGGAAGGGGAGGAATGGTTCATGTTTCAAACACAGGAGTAATTAGCTGATATGGATTGTGTAATGGTTGCTTGAGTGACTGATGATGGTCTGAAGGATTTTACACGCTATTAACTTGGGGTTTCAGCCAACATCTGCATTGGTGCCCTCTTCGCCATGTTGATGTGATCTTAGGTCTTAGTTCCTTTCCTCAGCACTTCATTTTAAGCTCTCTAATGAGCTCAAGGCACACACACACACACGCACACACACACCACACGCAACTTGTGAATCAGCCATCAGATATTTAATATGTGTTCTTACTGGTCCTCGGCGCTGATGGATCGATGAGAACGATGGAGTACAACATAACAGATTGTTCTTTTCAGAGCTCTCGTTCTTCTGGATGCCCGGAGCCGCAAACTGAATATGCAGCAGGGCAAAAATGTTCCTCTTGACATCTACACGCGTGTGCATACACACATTTGTCAGGAGAACGCTGATTAACAGCCAGAATGTGTTTGAAGGCAGTAAACAGCGTGTGTTCCTGCCTGATTGTAACCGGAGGGCGGACACGTGAGCTACTGGTGGCATCAATTAAAGAAAGCTCATGCGGTTCTGTGATGACTCTTGTCATGTTTACTTCACCCGATCAATTCTTGTTAGCCATCTCCCGAGCCTCCAGCTCGGGAGATGGCTAAGCTCCAGCCTCGGCTCTTCACGTTTGAGTAAAAAATGAGCCCAGTGCTCGGTTTAAGGATTTCTTTGTGTCTCCGTGTTTTAGTTCTCTGATTGCTGTGAGATTCAACCTGCAGGGGATGAAAATATTTGACGAGCAAATACTTGTTTTTTCTTGCGTGTGTGCGTGTGCGTGTGTGTGTGTGTGTGAGTAGAAAACAGAAAAATGTCTTTGATGTACCTCAGTCAGCTTTCATGGTATTGACTCTGAACAAATCTTCAGCTTTGGAAGCATGCAGACCCATTTATGAATTTTTAGTGTTGTTGGACCTCTAGTTTTAGAAAGAGTCACAAAAAAAATTAGCAGCGTTGTTACATGTTGGGGTTCACTGCCGTCTAAAATTGGAGGAAAATAAACCCTGAAATGACCAATTCTCCATGGCTGCCAACTGATGGATGCATGTAGAAAACTGTGGTTTGTTGCATCACTTTATCTTGTTATCCTCTGTAATTGTTCAGCATCAGAGCCAAAAGGTCACATATCAAACTTAAACAATAAGAAGCATCAGCGATACTTGTCCTGTATTTACTGAGTATGAGACTGACACAAAAACATGAAGCTCCACTCACCTTTAGTTTCCTATTAGTTCAGCACAGAAATGAGCTAACCCAGTTAGCTACAGCTAAAGGGCGCTTCCACCCAATTTTTCTCTGCCTTGGGTATAAAAACTAAAATACTTACAAACTTCAGACCTGGACTAGATTGCTCTACTCTGATAGCATATTATTTAAAACTTGATTTGTGAAATACTGAATAATATACAGGATGCATATTTGATAAATTACCAAATTATAAAATTATAAGTTGATCGTTAGGAGTGTATTGACATTTAGTGGTCAGTAAGTTCTTAAATGTAAGCTCTTGTTCTCATGCTTGGTTTTTAAAAATGGGCTACTAGTTCATCCCTGGTTACTAACACTGATGTAGACAGGAAATGAAAAGTTTCTTCCCACTAAACTGCAGCTCCTAATCATCTTTATTTTATTACATTTTTGACATATTGGTATCCCATGTCTATTGTGTTGCACAACACTCTCTATGAGTGTAATCCGGCTGTTGTTCTGACCGCTCTCCTGTCTGCCCTCCACAGACAGTAACTTTGTCCTGGGGAATGCCCAGGTCCAGTCCCTGTACCCCATCGTCTACTGCTCCGACGGCTTCTGCGAGCTCACCGGTTACGCCCGCGCCGAGCTCATGCAGAAGAGCTGCGCCTGTCACTTCCTGTACGGCCCGGAAACCAGCGACCGCTCCACGGCCCAGATCCAAGGAGCGCTGGACGACAGGAGGGAGTTCAAAACGGAGCTGGTGTTCTACAAGAAGGAAGGTGAGACCAGAACCTGCAGAATTCTGGACCCGGATGCAGAAACACTGAGAGTCACTTCAACTCATTCTGTGTTTGTTCTGGACGTGTTTATGGTCATGTCAGTTCTTCACTTCAACTTTCTCACATTTTGTCACATTATAACAAGCTTCATTGTGTTTTATTAGGATTCAACTGTATGTGACGAGTTAGCAAAGACAGTGTATTGTGGATAAAAATTAAAAATAAAAAGGAGAAGTAAATTCCCACCAAAACACAAACATGTTTTGGTGGGAAACATGTTTGTGTTTCCCACACAAATTGAGATTGATTAATCTCAATTTCTGAGATTAATCTCAGAAATTGTCAAGAAAGAATAAGTTTCAAAAGTTACTTTTTTTTTTAACTTTTGAGACTGGGTTTTTTCTATGTTTTACTTCTAAGAGAACTATAGCAGAAAGACCTGCAGCTGTAAATGCAACAGAATATGGACTGATGAAGGCCCAGTCCTACAGGAGGGGGGGGAATCATTGTTTTATTTTTAAAAAATTAAAAACTATACTTCCATTTCATAATTATGTGCATTTGTGTGTCAATTCAAATTAGGGCTGGGGGGAAAAAAATCTATGGTATATATTGTGATAAACACATAATCAATTTTCAATAGATTATAGGTCTGACTGAATTTTAGCTGACCAACCTCACAGTTAGTGAAGCAAGGTGGCATCAAGAAACTGACTCGCTCTTTGGTTACCTAGCAACAACCTGTGGAGTAACTTGTGCAGCAGCAGTTTCAGATTTCACCAACGAGCCTCAGAACTGCTTAGAAATAAAAAACATAAATAAATAAATAGCAGCATGGATAGAAAACTGGATAAAACAGAAAAGGTCACATGCGTATTTTGGCACTATTTCAGATATTTAAAACAAAAAAACTAATCGATAATTATTGATATCGGCCGATACGATACCCTGGCGTAGTGCATCCAGGAAAGATACATTAGATCCAAGAAAATTGACTTTGTAGCTGTAATATCACAAAATGCAAAAAAAAAAAAAAAAAAAGTTCTAGGGAATGGAAACTATTGCAGAGCACTAAGACATGCTGTCCCTGAGCCGCTGTTTGGCCCATATGACATAAAGAATCCAGTTTTTTATTCTGTTTTGACTCAGCCAGCTAAATATGCTGCAAATTTTGTAGCCATGTAGGAAGATGCATTTCCATGTGCAAACTGGAACGGTTAGCTGGCTGGTTGTCTCCACTAAGAAGCCATTTTTACTGGATGAAGCCTGTGTGCTACAGAGTATTAGCTTCAGTGTCGAATCAGTTATGCAGACTCTGCTGAGGTTGTTGTAAACGTTGTCAGATTCGTTGTGCAGCAGACTATGAGAGCAAACATTGCCTCACTAGTAAATCATATTACTAAAAATGTGACATGATTTTTCTGCCTTTAAAAAACGTTGCTTGTTGTACAGCCAGACACCTGAGAGAAGGGTAGGAGTTGAGCTGGCTTCAAGAAACTACAAACAATTTAATTTATCCTAAAGGAAAAAACATCAATCCAGAGAAAAACAAAATGATTGAGTGAAATGAGGTTTGTGAAAGAAATAGAGAAGAAAAAATTCTTCTGATTAATCCACTTTGGGTCCAGGCTGGACATGAAAGAGAAAACGTGGAAGTTAAAAAGGTAAAAACTCAGCTGAATAAAAACACGACGCATCCTGAGTGACTGGACCCGCCTGCTCCTCTGTGATATTAACAACTAACAAACACAAACGCAATACAAATGTTTCTTTTTTGTTCTTTTTTATTCTCTCTAAAGCTAAAATTACAGATTCCAAGTGTTTATTTGAGCAATTTGATCTCTTTGTCTCATTTAGAACATTGGAGATAAAAAATAAAAAATAAAAAAAAAGCAGAACATTTCTGACTTGCCCGGTGACAGCCCTTAGGGGAAATAATCCCTTGAATTTCACATGGGTTCCCATGTTTCACATGTGATCAAGTGTTTTGTTCATGTGATCCATGACCATGGTTTCACATGTTTCTGTGAGGATTTGGTTTTCTGTGTGTCAGTTTAGTTCCTGTGTGGTCTTGTCTGCCCTGATCGCTCCCAGCTGTGTCTTGTGTTCTCTGATGAACTCTTGTGTATTTAGTCCCACCCGCATCCCCTGCTCCATGTTGGATCCTTGTTGTGTCATGTGTCTAGTGTCCTGAAACCCCCCAGGTCTACTGGTGTCTTCGTTTCCTTGCCTCGTTGCTCACCTGGATTCCTGTTCTCCTTTGTGTTTGTCATTAAATCAACATTATCAGTACGACCCGGTCCACTGCCTCCTGTCCTCACCGGCTACAAACCACAACTCATGACAGTTCCACATGTGATGCATGTGTTTCAAATGTGTATTCCTTGCCATACACATGGGCTTCACATATTTTAGGTAACACATGGGATACATGTCTAGCACATGTGCCTCACATGTGATGCATGTTTCACACGTATGTCATGTTTTACGGTCTGAAATATTTTTCAAATGTGAGATAAAATGTGATGCACATGTTTTATATGTGTGTCATGTGTTTCCACATGTGTATCACATATACAACATGTCACACTTGTTTTATGTGATGCACACATGAAAACATGTACATCACATGTGAGATCCATGGGCTACACATGTGTGTCACATGTGTTATATTTGACACACATGTGGAAATATGTGATACCACATGGGACTCACATGGGTTTTTACCATGAAACGTTCGGAAATCTCACATACACATGTGATTTTACGTGTGATTCATGTAATTCACATGTCGTTCACATGTGAACATTTGTGTGAAGCACGTGTGTTTTTCATGAGTTTCACATGTGAATTTCATGCGATTTGTTTGAATGGGTTCAGTGGAGCCCCAGTGGTTGTGGAGGTTAAGGACAGGAGACTCCACAAAAAATATTTATAAGTGTCTGTTTTAATAGTTACAACAACAAAATGTTGAGTTGTTCCTTTTGAGGAAATTCACAATAAATTCAACATTGAGTAGCCATCTTTTCGCTTCTAAAATCTTCCAGTTTTATGTTGTATAATCACGCCACTCATGATATAAAAAAAAAAAAAGAAACAGTTCAAATAAATTACAAAAAAGCAAAGAAATCAATATGGCATAGCTGCTGTATCAATTTTCTGATTGGAATTTACTTTTAATCACAAAGCCAATCGAGTACTACTAACTGTGACTCTCTTACTTCCAGAGTAGTTTTATATTTGGTGAAAATAAGGACGGGGAGACAAGCAATGACAGCTTTGAACCCTGTGATGTAACAGCCTACTCTACATCTAAACAGCTCACTGAATCAAAGGTTTTCTGCCCAAGGCAGTCCTCAGGAAGTACAGGAATTCTGTTTTCACGTCCAGTATGTGTTGGATTATTAGAAATTTTAGATGATATTGCTTAATTTAGTGTTTGTCCTTTTGGGATTTTGCAAAGACTGTGCCATTTTGTACTTGAGCTGTTTACAAAACAAACCTGGTTAACAAGAACAAAAAGGCAAAAGCTGTGTAATCAGTGATATGCTGTTAAATGGACTCAGAGTATCAGTAGATAAAAGGCAGAAGTTCTGGAAATGCTTAAGGAGAAGCAATGGATCTACACATTGCATTTTGTTTTTTTTTTGTTTTTGTCCATGTTTATTATAATTTGTTTCTTGGTAAAAGTGAAAATATCTCCACAGAAGAAGCATGAAGAGCTTGACGCTGTTCCTTTACCAGGGACTCTACTTTTAGGGATTCTCCTCCACACTCCTTCTGAGAAATCTGCTCTTTGTGACCGGCTCCCAGTTATTAGTGAGAAATGTGGTCATGTGCAGAATCCAAATCAAGTTCAAACAGTTTATTTTCCCTTTCAGAAGTGTAAATTTGTTGAAAATACAATCTGCAAAAGGGAATTCTGGGAGAGAAACTCTAATTATTCTTAACTGAGTTGTTTGTTTTTTTTCTTTCTATGGTTTAAAATTATAACTTCTAACATTTAAGGAAACTAATTGGCAGATTTAATACTAATGTGATATTGCAACTCAGACATAATTAAGCTATACGGCATATAAATAATAACATACTAAAACTATTTAAGTTGAGATCTCTGCAAGAAAACCAGAGAGCAGATTGTGATTTGGGGAAACAGGACGAGCAGTGAGGACCACACATACATCCTCATCAAATCATTTTAATCTTGTAGAAAACGTCTGTTTCTCCACTCGCTGATTGGCAACGATGTTGTTTTTGACGAATGATGATGAATTCTTCACCGCTTTGATGTCTGACCTTTGATCTGTGAAAGGCCTTGAATCAAATTCAGATGTTTTAATCTTACAGGTCAGTTTTCTCATTGCTCTGAGCAGCTAAACTGCTACCAACACAAGCTGAGGACATTTTTATGTCCCTGTAGCTTTTCTTCTCAAATAATGGAGTTGCCATGTTCCCCAACGGAATTTGTAAAATTTTGTCAATCTTCCCCTAATGTTGGAAAGATAATTTTGCAACTGCGGCATTTTCATTAAATAAGAAATGAAATTAAAATCACTCTTGAATACGCTTATTATTCAATAAGTCATGTAAATGTCATGCAAACAGTTACGTGACATGCTAATTCAGCCAATCAGAGGATTGGAGCGACAAGCCCCGCCTACTTGTGAGCGGTATGCTGCATTTTGGGCAAATTGTGGTCGGCGAGTTCTGGATTCAACATGTTGGGATGGCACAACATTTTCTGAACCGTGATGCTGTGAGAGCTCTGTTTTCATAAGTATCAACATCCAGTTGTTGATCCCGTGACTTGTGTGATGAAAAAAAAAAAAAAAAGTTTTCCATTTTAGTTTTGTGAAATACATCAACTTCAATACAGCTGGAAAACCACCTCATCCTGGCACGACATTTTTTCACAGAAAATGTGAGTTTTTTCCAAAATTGTCTTGTTTCCTTTAAGGAAACTTATTTGCTTAATTTCAGTTTACGCAATTCTATGCTTAATGGAAATGCAGCGACTGTGTGGTACGGCAGATTGCAAAATTGCAAGCCACACTCTTTACACTCCTCTGAGGTGTAAAGAGAGAATGCAGGTTTTCATCCATCTGTGTGACGATGATGATGGTCTCATTATACCTTCGACTCTCTGTAGTGATTAAAATCATCCTGTTCACCCACAAGGAATCGCTCAGGGAACCGGATGTCCAGGGAAATCAGTTCCACATTAATATGCTCACTGCCATCGCTTATGCACCACCAAGGTCTGCATTAGGCTCCAAGTCGATTAAAATGACGCTGCAAAATGACTTTACTCTAAGTGAAATGTGGGATTGTTAGTGAAGGAGCTGGGTTCTCAAACCACTTTTAGATGCAGATGCATACATTTTGGGGTTCGTTGCTACTGGCTTTGCACATATAGACACAGAGGTTTTGCACATTCTTTGTAAATCTTGGGTAGATTCACTGGAAATCATCCATAAAATTCATTCTTCTTTAAAATGTCTTGCCATACGTTCTGAATTGGCTTTATTTCTGGACCTCTAAAAGGTCATATTGACTCGGCCCAGATTGCTCTCAATGTCTTTTGGCACCTCTATTAGTTTGTTTGTTCTTTTTTATCCTGCATTTGGCTTCATTCATCTGTTTATCAACTCTCACTAACTGACACAGTGATATAACTGATATGTTTTATTACTCTGCTTTAAACTTCAGCTGTGTTCCTCGCTCTCCGTTGTTGCAAACGTCTGAAGCGTTCACAGAACTAATACTGTTATACAAAAATCTTCTTTTTTTTCCTTTACTTTCATGAGTTTGATTATGTACCGCCACCCTTTCCTGATTCTCTTTGATAAAAAACTTTGAAAACCATGCAGCGTTTTCATTTACTTTATCATTTCTCACCACTTTGTGTTGGTCTACCAAATACAATCCCAATTAAATACAACTCTGTGGGTATAATGTGACAAAATATCAATAAATTAAAGAGTTTTCTTTGTTTCTGCAACTAAAAATATGAGACAAGATGCAAATCACCTAGAGATAACAGAGCTACTGTTCTCTAACATGGATCAAATGTGATTAAAGAGAAAAACTTGTTCACATCTGAGTTAAGCTCTTCTGGCCTGTTCAGATTGAATGTTTCCACTCATACTGGATCAAATTTAGCTGAATAAGCTGAAAATCCTACATTTTGCTCCTCTTTTTTTCTTGTGATTTTGTACTCTGGCACCTTTCTGACAGGTTTGTCTTCTTTGTGAATACAAGTGTTCTTATCTACGAGGCTAAGACCTGCATAAACACCTGCCAGGATAAGATTTAAATTATCCTTGGACAGATAGCTGGAGCCCAGAGCCCAGAAGACAAAACTGTTTCCTTCTTTCTCTCACTCCTCCCTCATATGCCTTTAACCTGACAAAATGTTCTCTGGTTTTAAGTTTTTGGGTTTCTCATTACCCACAATGCACCTTGGGGAGCGGGTGGGCTGCAAGTGAAGCTATAAAAAGGAAGCAGAGCTTTTCTCCTGGTGAAAATGTAATGTCATTTTTAGTAGTTTATTCAGCATTATGCATGACATTTGTAATTCAGCAAAATTACCACTGCACATTTTTGACTGATGTTCAGTAAAGTGACTTGGAAACGTCATGCGTTATTGTACAGGATGTCCTGCATATTTTGAACAATAAAAGCAAAAACTGAATATTTTGTCTAGAAACCAAAAACAGCTTAAGTTGCATTTCTTTTTCAGACGAAACATTCAAATTAAATCCTGATTTAATTCCTTTTCCACGTGGAATCCGATCTGGGAAAACAACAGCTGCAAGCTAAAAGATTCTCGTGATGTTTCAAAGCTCTGTTGAATATGAATCACGGTGAAGAAAAAACTAATTGTTTTCTCTGATTCAATGAAATTTATTTTATTCATTCTGAGATATCATATGGCGTTTGGGACACTAACTGAAAAATGAACACCTTCAAATAATGAGTGGCACATAACATGCAGCAGCGTCTCAAGGCAATCACTTTGACAGGAGATTTCACCGGTAGATTGCACTGTCACATGAATGAGAGACAGAGAAGATGACTTCTGGAAAGTTTGGTGAGATCAGCGTGACGTTAATTAGCCGCCGATGTCACCGTACATTCCCTATGAACATGCGCTCACTGCGAGTTCTCCTTCCAGGTACAAAGTTCTGGTGTCTGCTGGACATCGTGCCCATTAAGAACGAGAAAGGAGAGGTGGTTCTGTTCCTCGTGTCCCACAAAGACATAACCGAGAAGAAGATGGAGCAGGATCCAGAGCAGGGGCCTGAAACCGGTGAGTGAATAAGAACACGTCCAAAAAATGACCTCAGACTGGCTTTGACTTGCACTCTAGAGACTCAGGCCTTACAAACAATCTTTATCTCATTGACTCAAACCGAACACATGGAAAAATTCCAGGAGTTATTTTTGGAAGTTTTCCAAAATAAAACATTTTTTGCTTTATTTTGGAAATTCTTTTTTTGTTTGTTTGTTTTTTTTTTGAAAATTGTAAAAAAATAAAAATAAATAAAAATTTTAAATCCAAAATATTTTATTTTTATTTTGGTAAATAAAATACAAATTTAATATTTGTGAAAAAAAATAGAATTTTATTAAACATTTTATGGATATGAATACATTTTAATTTTCTGTTGGTTTTCCTTTTAGCAACGCACACAATTATCAATCTAAAAACCAGCCATTTATTATAAGACCACAGGCAATAGTTTTGATTTTAATGCTTACTGCTCAAACATGGAATTGTTGTCAGAAATGTGCAAAATTTATCACTGGCTCCAAATGATGCTGCAATGCAAACTGCATCAGCTGGTATCTATTGATAAGCCATTTCAAATGATGGAGGATGTCAACACTTACATAATATATATTCATAGTTTAGTCATGGTGTTAGCGTTCATCATCTATCAGCCAATCAGAGGAGACGTTGGCATGTCATTCAGGGGTTGGAGCGACAAGCCCCAGCGAGTCAGGCGCTTTGTGGGAACTGTAGTCGGCCATTTTACAAAAACAAAATCAAGCCATCATCCTCCTCCCACTTCCTGTCTTCTTCTTCTTCATGGTTTTTCCTACTTGTAACATCTGGCTGTTGGTCATGTGACTCGTGTGATGCGATAAAAGTGTTTCCATTACAGTTTTGCACAATACATCTGTTTCGATATGGCTAAAAAAAAAAAAAAACCACCTCAACACTTTGTCCTAACGCAAAAATTATTTCTGTTTACATTAAGTTAATTTATTGTCTCACTTTCAGTTTGCTCGATTTTATGAAAATGCAGCTAGTGTTTTAGATGATCCGTTTCAATAAATGACTTGACACACCTTAGGCTGTGATTAGGTATTGAGTGGTTAATGTAGAAGGTTTTGAAGCAATTCCTGTGTAAAATGTGATCCAGCCAATCAGGGATGATCAGAAAATAATGCAGAAAAACCTCAGGATCTACAAATACATGGTCTATGTTCTTTCTGCTTCACAAATGTGCTTTAATTTGTGCATATTTGCACATAATATAATTCCAATAAAACACAATACGGTTTGTGTATTTAACGTGCGAAAATGTGCAAAAACGAATATGAGCAGTTTAGGGAGACAGTTTAGGATCTTGTTCTGCAGTTTCTGAATTAGCAGAGTAATTCTAACCGTCGTAGTAATTAATGTGGTTTTTATGACTCACTCTTATAGGCAATCAAAGTTTTATAGTTGCCGTGTGAACTCCGGTGCAGCAAATGCATCTGGAGTCATTTTCTTTGCGTTTTATTGTGTTAAGTTTATAAAGTTTTTTGTTTTTTTTTCTGAAGTGTTAAGTGTTCGACACCTGTGTTGATCTTTTTCACAACAGAATGTAACCTGCGGGGCTTTAAGAACATAACTTGTTCATGGATGAGCTTTCCACTCTCATGTTCTTGACGTAAACATGGCTGCATATCATGAAAATATTTACAAGATGAATAAAACGTTCCAATCAGAGCCATGCAGGACAAACAAAGGAAACCAGGATGAAGAACCGCCACATTTGGATTCTGAAGAATGCACATCAGCCTCTGTCAGCTCAGATGTATGATAATAATTTTCTATCCACATGGAGGAAATCTGCAGCAGGAAACACTTTTCCCTTCAGCTCTCAGGTTATTATGAAAGTAAGCAAACAACAATTAACTATCCATTAATAAAGTTAATCAGTCTTCTCCCACAGTACGGCTCACACTGATTGAACAAGTGACTCTGTCAATTTGAATGTTTGATGAATGCAAACGACGTCCCGAAATGAAATGCACATGCTGCACTGTAAACATTCAGACGAGGAGCTTCCTCGTTCTGAAATACGATAATCCAGACGCTGACTGAGGAGGGGAGCCACGTTTTAAATTACCGTGGAGAATTATGTGAGTTAATTAGGAGCAGAGAGGAACCCATCCTCGGCTTGAAAGTCCTGTACATGAATTTGTTGTTGCTGCTGCTGCGAATTCTGCAAATGAGGCGTTTTATGAGCATCTTCTTGTACAATGAAGTTTACGTGCGCCAAACTGTCCAGCTGTCTTGATGACTCTGTCTGCTCTGCATCCTCATGTGGGTGAGGTTGTGAAGGGTTTCAATTTTCCTAGAGGAACATCTGAGATAGAAAAGCCGGTAGTCTGAATCAGTGGTTCTATGCCATGCCACTTTTATTTACTGTGCAATAACTATAACGTTCGTTCAGCAGAAATGCCGCCTTATGGCTTCTGGTTTTACTCAAACAATTTCTGTGGTGGAAAATTTTATCAGGTAATATATTACAACTTTATCCATCTTATTTTGAATGTTTTACTAGATAACATTTTCCACCACGATCCCCTCTTTTGATAAGAAAATATGTAATATTTTGATATTGATCCCATCAATTTTTATTTAATCTCTACAGTTTAGGGGGGTTTTTTGCAGCAGTGGCCACTGAACGGTTTCTTGTCACAAACTTTTCCATTTCCTGCTGTTCACCTATGCTAGCTTTGCTAGCTGTGGGAGCCAATCAGAAAGATGAGCATCAGAAGTAACATTCTCCTCTGCGGGACTGTAAGGACTATTTCTATGTTCTATCTACATTATTTTAACGTATGTTTTACAATAATAATTGAAAAACAGGTTACGTATTAAAAATAATAAAATTTATGATTTAAAAATATATTGGATTGCCTTTTTTTTTTTTTTTTGGCCATATGTTTTTTTATCTGACCTCTGGCTCCTCCTCCCTCCACTTTGAAAAACTCTGGTCTAAATGAACTGCTTAGTTAAGCTCAATTGTTTTTGTTTACTGTTTGTTTAATCTGAAGGGCCAGTTTTTGCTTCTCCTGTAGGTTAGTCATATTAAACCTGCGTTTGCCTGTATGCACGTGTTTTTTGCTAACAATTTGATGAAAGCGATTCAGAAGTTTGGTTCCCATCTATCATCAGCTGCTTGTATCGTCCATAACCAGAATCAGCTGCATTCATCTATTTAGTAATTCTTTTTCGCTTTGTTGTATTTTTTTTTTTTTTTTTTTTTGGCGTGAACAACATTGACTGACCTTCATCAGTTCTTGGTGCCTGCAGTTGTTTTGAATGATTTTGTATGTTTCTCTCCTGTACCTGTGTGGAAGCAAGGTAGAGGGCCCAATTATGCAAAGCCGTGTGATTGTGCAGGGTCTCCACGGAAACGGTGTAAGACCCCAAAAAATGTGTTCAGTATTTCCTGAACCTCCAAAGCTACACTTCAAGAGTTTTCACTTTAATATGTTGTGAAAACTCTTTTATGTAGGCAGTGCTTCCATCATGCAGAAATATGCATATTAAGTATGAATATCTCTATAAGGATATTTTGGTGACGATCCTGGATTATCACCAACTCTCAGTCTGATACTTTATATTCATAAAATTAATGCCACATATTTTATTAAAAACTAGTTAGCTCTTAGAAAAGGTAAACAGCATAAAACTGCAGAGCATCATGCTAATAAAACATATTGGAAGATGGAACAAACCTGGCATCTGTAGAATCGTCTGTATCGTCATTCAAATGATGAATTTGGAGACGGTTGCCCCTCCACTGTCTACATCAACTTCATCAACTTTATGACCATGGCAGCCCAAACCTTTCACACATTTTCTGTAGCAGAGGTTAAACTGCCAGCACCACAGAGTCATTAAAGTCAGTGATGCTGATTGGCTAAACATTTATTATTTTTCCCTAGCAAACACACAAATTTCCCTATTTAGCTGCAGGGACTCTTTACACTGTCACCTCAGGAGAGAAATGATATAGGTGGAAATTCACTGTTAGATAAGAGTTTTGTAAGTTATTAATATAGGCACACAGTAGTAATGAAAACTGAGACTGATAGTACTTTTTTGAAAAAATATGCATATATGTTTTCTGATCTGCATATGGAGCAGCCACCACTGGATTTGGTTCAGTGTGTTGCTCTGCAGATGCAGAAATAATTTCATTAAAACCCAATTTGTTTGACCCACTTCCTGAGCCTTAAGCTCAGAATCTCATTTCAGCAGGTATGGAGAGCAGGAAACAAAAAGGGAGAGGAAAAACAGCCGTGGACAGAGGGGGGAACAAACACAGCTCTGCTTAAATAAAGTCTGCTAAACATAAAAAATACAATAAAGGAGAAACTGGCTTCACAATAAATCAATGAGGAATACAATGCTTTGGAGAAATATTGGTAAATATTTATACTTTTCCATGTATATTTCAGACTGAAATCATCAAGCTAATGTTCTTCAACGAAACCTCTGAGGCCAGAAACAGAAACAACTGGATTTACTGAGATTAAGACGTAAGAGTATCAATACTTCCACATATTTTTACTCAAGTATAAGTAAAAGTATTTGATAGAAAGTCTACTCATCATCAGATGGACCAAAAATATAAAGTTGAGTGGAAATTTTGATATTTTAAGAAGCAAATAATGATAATAATTTATATAAGTAGCAAAAAAATAAATAAATCAGGCAAATTGAACGTTTTTCCAAATCAGTTTCTTTCAACAAAAACTTTTGAAACTTTAACAAAAACTGCTTTGTTTTTCGTTCATTGAGCAGAGAAACCTAATGCGTATGTTAACACTAACACACTCTAAGCTCTTAGAATAGCTTTTATTTATTAATTTTCTTGTTTGACCGCTGTATGGCGCTAAGGAGCAGGTCTTCATGCTCAATTACAATTATACACTGAAATCCGACTTTTACATTTTTTTGCCGTGGTTGTTCATCCTGCTGACTGACTCACATGTAGAGAAGAAGAATGTTTACGGCACAACAAAACGCATTGTTTATGGAATTAATAATGGATGTCTCCATGGAAAGTCGTTCGGCCCTGGGAGATGACATAGTAATAACACAAATGAAGCTAACAAAAATAAAACACAACCAGCAGCAGCCTTTAGTGGAGCATTGACCAGAACGTCTGTAGAGAAGTGTGTTTTTCATATAGGAAGGACTAGATTAGACTAGTCAAAGACTTGTATTTGACCAC
Source organism: Poeciliopsis paucimaculata (assembly GCA_903067055.1). Classification (NCBI taxonomy): domain Eukaryota; kingdom Metazoa; phylum Chordata; class Actinopteri; order Cyprinodontiformes; family Poeciliidae; genus Poeciliopsis; species Poeciliopsis paucimaculata. The sequence continues at coordinate 103,311 of CAEGAD010014487.1, forward strand.
CCACCTTTAATCATTGGGAAATTTTCAAATCTAAACCATTGGAAACATGGGAACTAAATAAATGTCAGAAAAGGAAAGTGCAAATTGGAGACCTGCACAATTTCAAACACCAGTGTTCAGAGTCACAAGCTTCATAATGGATCATTTAAGGAGCAGTGTTATGTGTTTTCCAGCCACATGGTGCCATTTTATTGCATAATTGAGTCACTGAGTTAACTTAGGTTGTTATAAAAATGCTACCTGTATCAACTATGACTTAGGAGAAACTTTAGGAGAAATTTTACTTCTGGATGTAACGCATTGAAACTGAACCTCTGTCTCTTTAAAATCTCCTGCTCTTTCTGCCTTCAGGACGTCCTCACAACATGGCTCCTTTATTAAACCTTTAACAAAGTTTTTACCAGCGTTTCACTGAGAAGTAGCTCCCATAATGAGCTCAGTTGATGCATAGTCCCCCCAGGTGTTTGCTAATTGCTGCTGGCTAGTCTGAAGGAGCTGAGTGGGCGAGTCGTGGGAAAGGGTTGCTCTGTGAGACAGAAGCTCGGAAACTTGGAATCTTGGAAACTGCTGCTCTGAGGTGGAGCTGCGCATTGAAGGCGGAGCCAGGTCCAATCAGCTGAACGGTTGCCACGGGAGATTAAAGGAGTTCTCAAACATGCATGACAGAATCAAAGAAATATGATGAGGGAATAACATTACAACATAATATAAAGCTCCAAAATGTCGATTTTACATAACACCGCCCCTTTAAGTGAGAAATATTTGCTTTAGCTGCTAGCTTCAGCACACGTTTTTAAAATGATGATTTAGATTTTATTGTTTCAGTGGAAAACACTCATGTTTTCACTCACTTCGCAGCAGTGAGCAAGAGTGTGAAACTCCTGACATATGCCTGAAATATTTCCCAAAAGTTTGTTCTTTTTTGTTGTTGTTGTTGTTGCTGTGACGAGCTGCAAAGGCTGTAAAAGAAGAAGGAGGTTCAGTCACACAGTCTGTTTGGAGCATAGATAATAGACTGATAACCAGACTGCATTATCCTGACTAAGAAAAACTAGCCAGAATAACGGTATGCCTGAAGAGTGGATGAAACACCAGGGGGATCGGGAGGCTTAAGCGGAGCTACGGGATAACAAGCCTCCCCCAGAAGGCACTCAGGCTGACAAAGGGTTAGCATTCTGGCTGACATTTCTACCTGCTCCTAAAATGGGGAACAGACCTAATGTAATGAATCCCTAAAAACCACTGAGAATAGAAAGCAAGTGGATTAACATGATTAAGTTATGATTTGGTGACAGTGACAGAATCAGTTTTACAAGTCAAATGAAAAAGGTCATGTTGGGTGTTTAGTTTTATTCCACTGTGACTTTGTCGAATTTCATTAGTTTTCGTCCATCTATCAGAGCGGGTCCGCTCGTTTTAATTCATTATTAGTTAAATATTGTTTCGTTTCAGTTTGGTTTTCATTAGTAGTAGTTTTAGGTTTTTCATTCTTTGGTTCATTTTTAGGTGCAGGATTCAAAAAGGTCAAAGTATCATATTGTTATTGTGACACATCGACTGGGTAATGAATACTCAACACAAAATACCATTTTCAAAAAATGGATCTGATTACTGTTGAACAACATCTGACTGGTGTTTTCTAGCAGCCTTTGCTGTCTCCGTTTAGAGGACTAGCGCCACCAGGAGGCATATGGAGAACGGAAACTTTCTGACATCTGATGTAAACAGTTTGTGTCGTCAGTTCAAAGAAATAGATTCACAAATACAAAAATAGAGAATATTATACCCATAATGTTTTAGTTAATTTTATGAATGCTTTACATTAGCTAGTTTTCTATGTTTTCATTTATTTCAGTAAATGAAAATGTTTTTTTCAATTTCAGTTTTCATTATTTCATCAGTTTTAGCGAACTAAAACACAAATATCCTTTTAAACATGCAAAACGTGATCATCTTCTTCTTTTCTTGTGATAAATGCTTTATGTATTTTCATAGTTTTATATCCACGTAAAGGGGCCACATGCAATAATCAGACAAGCAGGTGGCTGAAAAGTTGGTGGAAAATATATTTTTAGTCGTTGAACAATAGCCTCACATTGTCCAGTCACTGTCTGATTACAGTTACCATGGTTACCTCTGAAACTTTGTACAAAATGCATTTACCTCTTCCATAAAACAATGGCATAGGAGGATGAGGAAATCAAACCAGGGGTTGAGTTCCTGTCTGGAGAAGCTTTTAACCTTTTAAAAAACAGATGCATAACATAAATGAATTAGTTGAAAGAGATCGAACATAAAAGGCCTTCTTTAGTTTCTTGGACAACTTTGACCTGAGACATTTATTAAGTGTGGGATTTAAATGCAGGTTTCTGAGCCTCCATGTGTTCTATCATATTTTTTAATAAAAAAAACAAAAACAAAAAAAACGGATGTCAGCCCCCGTCTAATTAACCCCCACCTACACAACGTCCTGAAGAGCTCTGGCTTTTAGGAGATGACTGAGACAATCAAGCTGGGCCAGCTGGTGCCACACACACACACACACACACACACACACAATTAACTGTTCTTGAACTGCCTCTGCTTTATGACACTCAGGACACACACAGCTTCCATTAGAGAACATGAAATGCTGGACTTTAAGATGTCAGAACTCTTTATGTTACAGGAAACATCACCATGTTCAATAACCTTTGTGAAAAGTCCCAGATTTTTTTATTTTAATGAGAAAGAGCAGAAAGATTGAGTATTAATTATCCAATCGATGTATCCATAATCACAATAATACTCTGACCTTTATGAATTCTGCAACTACTGCTATACGGAGTAGAACTAAAAGAAACTCCACTAAAACTAAGCAACATTTAACTAATAATAACTATGGCAGCTAAAGCTAGCAAACACACTCTAAAAACTAATTAAAAGTAACTCAATTAGACAAAAAGTTACAACAAAATCAAATTAAACTGTAATGAAAAACACAAAACTACTGTAACCCTGACCTCTCCACACCTGCACCAATGTATTCATTTATGCAAAAGGAGCCACAGCCGAGTACAGAGTGCACAGAAACTACCATAATTTTCAGAAGCCTGACATTTAAGTTTTATTTTTTGATATCTTTGTTATTTTTATGCCTTAATCAGCGAAATTACAAGAAGGAAAGGCTTGAAATATGTCCGCTTGTCTGTAATGAATCTATATGATTTTCCCTTTTTGAAATAAGTGAGGATACAATATGTCATTTTTAACAACATCCTGTCTCTTCAGATGGACTCATATGAAGATGCTTTCTCGACCTTCATTGAAAAGTAAAGAAATTGAAGCCAAGGACAGAAAGGAAGGAACATTTCTCAGAACCCACACTGTGAAAAACAACCACATTGCAAGCTGCATGTATAAAATTACAGCTGCTCCAAGGACAAAACCCAAAGGAGAAAAACAAAAGGAACATGAAATATTGCTCTGTTTGGAATTTGACAGGGTTTGTTAATGGACGGAGGCAAAAAGTGTTGGATTGTTAATTTAAAAAAAATAATGAAAAGGGAACAAGTGGGAAATCTACTGTAACATTGCTTTTGTCATCAGAACTGAAATTGTTTCCCCCTTTAATTACAATTCATCTCCCAAAACAAAGGTTTTTTTCACAGTGCTTGTCAGATTCTTCTGTTTGCCTTTGCTCGGCACCTTCCACTCAAAATAAGAGCCTAAAATTCATCTCCTTGGTCACAGACAGATTTGTTCTTTCTTCACAATATTCGCCAAGAACATTCTCCCCATCTCAACATGTGGACATTTAAAACATCTGGTTCACATCTGTTCAAACAGGTGCAGGTCTTTCCCTGAATATGTTCATCTTGTGCTGGTCACATCTGTTAAAAGTCTTGCAAAAAGTACTAAGTCAAGTTCACCTTACAGTTTGTGGCGCTAAACCTGCTAACTTAAAAATATATTATTGGGCTTCAATACAACCCAAAATAGTTCATGAATATGAAACCTTAGATGGGTTTATGCTAAGCAAGTATGGGCTGATAACGGCAAAAACAATGGCGGATAGCACTGATAGCACTGTGCTACTTAACCTATTTAGCTTAGCACAATTCCTATCAGGAATGGTCGTTACGGCACTGAGTTCATGTCAGACGGAGAGAAGATACTGTTTACAATGAGGTGGAAGCGAAACCCCCCCTCATGCGTGAAGAGAGCCACGAGAGAGCAGAGTAATACGCACATGCGCAGAACTCCCTGCTGTGGGGTTAGTTCTAAGCGGACAGCGTTGTGAATGTTCTGCTCTTTGTGTGGGAAATATTCCAGTGTTTTTTTTTAGAGGCGTTGTTGTCAGTTGGCAACGAGTCTGTATGTAGCCTGGCCAATGCAGAGATTGAGGAAGAAGTAGTCCTGGAGTCCCGGAGGCCCGGTGTCCTGCAACTTTTAGATGAGCCTCTGCTGCACCACACCTGAAGAGAATAATTAGGTCATTAAGGCTTTGGAGAACTGATCTACACAAGAAGGAGGCAATTAAGCCATTTTATTCCAGTGTTTTGTACTTGTGGCACATCTAAAACCTGCAGGACGCCAGAAGGACTGGAGTTTGACACCTGTGGTGTAAGGTCTGGGGCTTTGAAGACAAAGTCTTTATAAAAAAGCCCGGGCACTAATACTTTTCTTTTTTGTCTCGCGTGGCAACACTTGTGAACAAACCCTCATTTTCAGTCTATACTAAAACCTCCATCTAAAAAGAGAGAGATAGATGGAGAGAGAGGTAAAAGACAGAACTGATCATCTATCCTGTTTAATTGGTTGGTTCTTACAAACGTCAGCCTGCAAGACAAAAAAAAAAAAAGAAAAGATTAGTGACCAAATGATCAAAGAAGGCCTACATTCAAAGACTGCTTCAGTCAGTCATTGACGTCAATTTGTGACAGTCCTATATACATACAGTCTTTAAATCAAGGCCTGTCACGATGTTTTTTTTATATTTATATATATTTCATTTTAAATAATATATACAATCTACTTCAAATGATACCACAACGGATACATTTTGTATCCACAACACAAACATAAAAACCAACGGAACTAAACAAAAACGTGAACAACAACAACACAAACAAACAACCTAAACTTTTAGTGGTGCAACTTGAACAACATAAAAATAAAACATAAATACAGGTTTTGGAGTTGCCCTGAACTATTTTTACAATTTTTTATGTTCTATATTCACCACTAAAATTTGGATACATTTTAGGTTGTTTGTTTGTGTTGAAGTTTTTCACGTTTTTGTTTAGTTCCGTTGGTTTTTATGATTGTGCTGTGGATACAAAATGTATACATTGTGGTATCATTTGAAGTTGATTGTATATATTATTTAAAATAAAATAAAATAAAATAAATAAATAAATAAACTTTGTGACAGGCCTTGATTTAAAGACATAGGACTGTGAAATACCATCCACTGTACCATGCAGCTACAGTCACCGGTACTTTCTTTCTTTCTGCACCGTCTAAAATGCTTAAGATCTCTCCTGGACTTTGTGAACAAATTTCATTTACTTGTAGAGAATGAATTGATTTGGTTACATGGGTGGGTACTTTCCAAGAAAGACAGCATATTATGGGCGGGGGGAACATCTCAAATAGGAAATGAAATAAACAAGGCGATATCTTCTGCCTGGGTGATGACTTAATGCAACCATTATGGGACCAAGCCCCCCTGTTTAATCCATTTGTGTGCTTTTGTTTTTTTTTCCTGCATGGAGACCTTTGTTCATACGAAAGCAAAGATGACATGAATGAGGTTTTGTGGGCTGTTTGTCATTAGTATTGATTCTATTCTATGGACACAGATACGGAGCCTGTTTGAATTGTACACTGACAACAGCTCCAGTCAATAAAGAGGCAGAACACAAGTCAATATCAGGTAAGCTTTTACCACAAAAGAAGTACGCGAACATCAGAGCAGGTGGTTTCACTGCGTCATTGTTACAGTCTCTGAGTCAAACCGCATTATCTGTCAGTCACTAAAATATCACTGTCAATTCATCAATCTTAGGTCAGAAACAGTCTGTTTAAAAAACCAACATGCACAGGATCAGACAGATACCGATTGAAATTCTCTCTGTGGATCGAAAAACAGCATGTCTCCGTCTCATCCCCAGATGAGGAGACGGGTCTGCAGGTGCATCAGGTAACTCGCCCTCCAGGCTTCAACGCCAACCGGCGCCGCAGCAGAGCCGTGCTCTATCAGCTGTCAGGACACCTGCAGAAACAGGACAAGAGCAAGCTCAAGATCAACAATGTGAGTTTCCCAGCGTCGGCGTGGATGAATCTCTGCTGCTTTGTTGCTGGGTGGAAACCAACCAAAAAGACAAACGTACTCTCCTGCAGTTAGAAAACTTTTTGACCTCAATCTAAAATATTTTCTAGCAGTTGGGGAGAGTTGGGCAAGACGAGGCATTGTTTATATTTGGGCTCACAAGTTGAAGGTAGCCTTACTTTAGTTTGGTCGCTAACTAACGCTGCCTTCACCTACTGGCTCAACTAACCACAAAACTACCACTTCAACTTTGTTCCCATACTGAAAAGTCTACACTTTTATCTTATGACCTCATGTCATAGCTCATACATACAAATGATATATAAAATAAATTTAAATATATCTATTATGATCTAAACACGGTTCTTATGAAGTTTATGATAGACTAAACCCCCTTTGAAAACCGTTTTTAAGAAATAAAAGTCAAACTAATTTACCCAGGAGGGTTTTACTTTCACAAATTTCATTAAAAGATGCCTTCCTCCTAACTATTTGGTCACATCGTCAATGATTTTTTTTTACAATTTCTTAGAAACAAGGGGTGGCTTGACATACATGTAGCTTACACCACAACATCATATTTCTTAATATGAAAATATATATAGTTTTGGCCCTTTTCTATGTTTTGAAAATTAGAATAATCCAGCCATCCTTTGAGTATGCTGGATAAAAATCCCACATGAAGAAAAAATTCCTTCATACAGAAACTATCAATTAATGCCTCCACCAGTAGAACAGCACTCAGTGTTCTGTACGAGTTTTCTGTGTCGGAGCTCACAGAGAGAGGAATCTTTTTACACAATCTCTCTAGGCTGAGACATCAGTAGCTGCGTTTCCATTGCAAGTGTGAGCAAAACTTTGTCAAAGAAAAAACACAATTTTGCAACTACGGTGTTTCCATTAAATAAGAAACAATTCAAATCAAGCGTGAACAAGTTTGTTCGCTCAATAAATCATTTGAAAACGTGGAGCCGCATCAACCTCCACCTACTTCCTGTCTTCATCCTCATCTTTTCTTGCAGTAGTAACATCTGGTTGCTGATCATGTGACGTGTGTGATTTGAAAAAAATGTTTCCATTGTAGTTTTACAAAATGGAAAAATTTTAATACGGCCAAAAAAAATAAAAATAAAAAATATCTCATGATTCCATTAAGCAAATTTAATTTTGAAATGTCAAATTGCTCAATTATACGCTCGATGTAAACGCAGCTATTGTTGTAAATTTTGCTTAAAATATTCAACATGACATAATACCCTCTAATAAACTTAGTTAGAGGGTAATTAAATTTATCACCCCCATGCTTTCATGGGGGAGAAAACATCATGATATGCTAGTCTACATTCTCATCATTTGGTTTGTATGACACCCAGTAGGAATGCTTGTTACCAAATAGCCTAAACTCTTTCCATCTAATGGTTGTTATGGAGATAGGAGAGTGGCTCCACTTGCCCCATTGTTCAGACTTACATAAATATTAATAATTACTTGGCAACGTGAAAAGGCTTCCTGGTTCCAGCTGACTTCTGCAGCCTTGTCAGCACGAGTCGCTGTTGCATTATGGATTGTGTAGTGTTGTGATTATTATATAACCTACTGTAGGGCCATCATTAATACTAGAATTATGAAATTATCTCATCAGTCAGACAGTATTGTTTTGAGCTGCATGTGGCTAGCAGCCTAGAGCTTCACATTCCTGATCTAGAGAGCACATTCAAATCATCCATCCATCCATCCATCCATCCATCCATCCATCCATCCATCCATCCATCCATCTCCTGTCCACCCTTGTTCCCAGTGGGGTCAGGAGGTGCTGGTCTATCTCCAGCTAACGTTCCAGGCTCCAGGCGGGGTCACCCTGGACAGGTCACCAATATGTCACAGGGCAACACAGAGACACACAGGACAAACAACCACACACACACACACACACACCCAGAGAGAATTTAGAGAGACCAATTAACCTGACGGTCATGTTTTTGGACTGTGGGAAGAAGCCGGAGTACCAGGAGAGAACCACATTAAAATCAATCTTTCTAAAATCTTTGAGATATGGAATAACTTTCAAAATACAGAATTAATGTTTGCTAATAAATAATGTCTAATTCAACCAGTAATTTGTAATCTTGTTTTTCTAAATAAAACGAGAAGATTGTTTCATGTTCATCTCATTAGGCTAGGCTCTCTGTTGTAGAGGAGGAAAGGAGTCAGGATCTAGAAATAGATTTTTTTTTTTTATTTGGAGGAAAACATAGAGGAAGAAATACATCGTGATTATCGTGTCCTGTGTAAAAGTTTCCATTGTCCCAGATCTGAAATGTCCTCCTCATGCGCTCCGTAGCCTTTTGTTTCTGTCGAATTCTAAATCTGGCTCTGTATGCATCAAGCAGACAAAACAAAGGCTTTTTCACACAGTTTTCATTTATATTCTTCACTGAGAATAAAGAAAATATCAGTTTTTCCTCCTTCACATAAAGCTCTTTTTACCCTTAAATTCAACAATGCTCTCTGGGAAATAAGAGCTTCTTTCATAGCAAAGACTTTGCCAGTCTACTCCACCTCTCTAATCACTAACAGGCTTAAAGGAATAAATATTTCCTAATTAAACAAGAAGAATCAAATAAACACTTTGACACCTGAAGAACTGAAGACGGCTAGTAATTAGATTATGTCCTCGTTTCTTTACGCGTGGTATTAGACGCTGGAGGACATCATTTAGTCAGAGATATTAAAATGCTTTTCTTCAGGATTCATTCATCTCTCAGCCTAATTAAAATCTCTCAAACCTTCAACAACTCTTCATTCAGACTGAGAGGCAGCAGAAGATAAAATATCCAAACACAAGAAGGCAAGATGAACTCTAGTTTCAGAGCAGAAACTCGTTTTTTTCTTCTTTTTCTTCTTCTTCTTGCATGAGTTGTCGCTGTGCTCCAGTGCAGCTCTAACCCCAACAGATGGTCTGAAGGACATGAGGAGTTTTTTCACATCTGGCTGACTCCAGGTGGAAAGAACTTCACATTTTGCTGACTCGGGCGATAAAGAAACTGGCAGAACTTTTATTGAAGTTCTCTTTGTAATATTAAAAATTAGAATGTGAATTATTTTTGTTGCACAGTGGAGCCCCCCCCACTCTAACCCTACAAATACAAAACTTCTTAAATGTGTTTTTATTGGTTGGTGGCAGTGGATCTGAAGCATGGTAACAGTGATGCAGTGTATTTATGATATAGCCATGCACACTAATGAGATGCTATCATCCTCCAACCACTTCCTGTTGTCTTCTTCTTCATGGTTTGCTCCAGTAGCAACATCCGGTTGTTGATCAGCTGACTCGTGATGCAAAAGAAGTGCTTCCATTGCAGTTTTGTGATTTTTTTGCATTTTTATATGGATTTTTTTAAATAGCACCAAAAACATTTTTTTTAATCAAAAACAAGACTTTTTTTCTGAAATTGGCATATATCCATTAAACTTTTTTTTTTTTTAACCAAATGTCAAATTACAATGGAAATTGTTGATTTGCATAAATCTGATATTTGCTGAAAGAAAATTTGTTGAATTGCTTTTATTTGACGCAAAAACAATGTACATATTGATAGATTATAGATCATAATCACAAGATTCCTTCTATAAGTTACAAATTCTGATAAAATGAAAGAAATGGTGAACACAGCAGCAGGAGACTCCTTGTCTTCTGACGATTTTTGTAAACAACATCCAAGGCTAAGGTAACCTTTTTTACCAAGTGTTTCATCATCACCAAAATCAACAGGTGAAGGTGAGGCAGCGCTCCATCAAGACTCCAGCACTTTCTCTGCCTTCACTTAGAGGGGTTTAAACCACAAGGACAGCAAGACAGGACATTTAGCAACTTTTTAAACCCTGTGTATACTTTGATCCCGGTATCTTCTGCAGCCTCTCAGTCGGTGTAATTCAAACTGCTCTAACCTGCAAATGTGGTTTCAAAGTCAAAAAAAAAATATAGGCTAGCGACAACATGCGGCCCAGATCTGAAAGGTTTTAGAAAATCTCATTCGAAAATATTAAGCTGAGCCAACACTTGATCTTTAAATTAAATCAGGACAAATCATAAGCATGCAGTCTTAATAATAATGATTAAAAAAAGATTGTGTTTTGTATAATTCCCACAATTCTAGAGTTTTTGAGATGTGCTTAGATTTTTAGAAACTTTTTATGTAAATGTAAGAGAGCTGCATACTATTTTTATCCTGTTTTTATTTGGTTTGGGGGGTTTCCAGAGCATGTGAAAATCAGATGGGGTTTTAGTTTCTATTTGTATGGAAATGCTGAAAGTTGGAAGTTGTTTGAAGACACCAGCAGAGGCCTTTTCCCAAAGTATTTGACCTAATTTGTTCTGTGCTTCATACAAACTCATGATTAAATCCAACGGGGACGACTGGGTGTGTTTTTGGCAGCCGTATAACAGACAGAAGATCACTTTCCATTGTTGATCAGCTTTTGGAAATAGAACTTGTGAGCAGGAAGTAAAAGAGGTGACTCCAGGCCCTGACGCGATGTTGCCGTTGACAACCGTGTTCCTTTTGATCCGATGCAGAACATGTTTGGGCAGAAACCTCCGATCCCAGAGTACAAAGTAGCAGCCATCCAGAAGTCCCGCTTCATCCTGCTCCACTACGGCACCTTCAAGGCCGGCTGGGACTGGCTGATTCTGCTGGCGACTTTCTACGTGGCCGTCACTGTTCCCTACAACGTCTGCTTCAGTGGAGGGCGGGATGAAGGCGGCGCCTCGAGAAGTCCACCCAGTGTCAGTGACATCCTGGTGGAGATCCTTTTCATTTTAGGTGAGAATCAACTCAATTAAAAAAAAAAAGGTGTATATATATACAGTATATATATACATATATATATACATATATATATATATGTATATATATATATACATATATATATATACATATATATATGTGTATATGTATATATATATATATATATATATATATATATAAATATATAAACTAGATAATTTTTAAGAGGTCAATAACAAATGAAATAAACAACTCGCTCATGTTGTTTATCTCCTACAGATTTAGTTTGATTTGTCACTTTCAGCAACACGGCAGTTTAAAGCCTTTTACGTGATAAAAACACAAAAATACAAAGTCATAAAAACATCGTACAGTCACCAATACAGAAACCAGAAACAGACGTTACATTTTGTCGAGTGCCATCATCAAAATGATCAACTACACATCACATATATTGGTCAATGTTCCAGTGAAGATGTGGTAACGTGATTTTCCAAGCCATCATTAAACACACAACGAGGGAATAGATAAACTTTCAGAGCCGTGGGTCCGATCACAACCTCCCGACCCCACTAGGAGGTGGGGTCGGGAGGTTCTGATCACAGAGGGGTGAGCAGCTGCTGAGCCGGGCTGCAGGTCTGTGTCGTGTTCAGCAATTAGCCAGAGCCAAAAGTCACGAGACTTTACTGAGTTTTCTTCCAAACAAACTGTGTGTGTTGAGTAATGCTAAAGCTAAATGATGATTAGTTAATCTATGCCAGAACATCATATTAAGGCCAATAACGAGGATACTAATGTTATGTTTTTATACCCTTTGCCAGTTAGTTAATGCCAGGAATAAACCTAATCCTCTCTCATTTCTGTACAGAAGTTGTGCTCACTGTTGCTTTCCTCAGATTTAAAAGGAATCTTTTAAATGCCACAATAGAAAAGCAAAAAGTCAAGGAGGAGACATCAGAGCAGAGTCCAGCAGCAGGACGATGTTTCAGGGTCTTCTCAGGTAGAGAGGGATTAAGACTTTCTGAGAAAAAAGAGATCTGTTGCCAGGAGAAACCATGATGAATAATATAAAGCAATATTGTCAAAAAGTATAAAACAGTCAATGCAACTGAAAATTTCAACAGTTAAAAGGTTAACAACAAATGAAACAAATACAAGGAAGCAAATATGATCTGATTTAAGGTGAAATAAAAAGTCAGGGTTAAGAAAGTTTAGAAAAGTTTGAGTTTGCGCTTTAGTTTTTATACTTTCCTCTGCCTGCATAGTTCCAGGAATTTTATTTCAGTGTAGGTGTAGGGAGCAATAAAAGGAAGCAACATGATCCGTTAGATCCTGACTGATATGAAACCAGTTGGCAGAATGTTGTTGGTCGTTGTGTCAGCCTCCTGCCGGTTGGAGGTCAGCCAATAATCCTCCACCTCCAAAACCTGTAAAGCCTTTTAATGATGCACGATGCAGTAAGAGGATATGAGCCATTTACATCAGGCCATTACTCCTCACTGCCGACTCTTTTTCCAAGAAACCTGCGTGCCTCTTTATTCCTGTCCGTGTAACTGCGAGCGTGAGATCTATTCTGTACACAATTAGTTTTATTGCAATGTTCACCGTTGGTTTTATGGAAACCAACTGTGGTGAGATGTGTATCGCCTGTCAATCAATATCCCATTCGTTAGGACAAATAGGCCAAGCCTGCTGATCAATACTTACAGTTCACCCATTCATTCTGCAGACGACCTGTTGAAGTTGTTCCATCAGGTTAATTTATGCTTTTTCATAAAGACATTTAAGTGTTGTGAAAGTGAGCAGGTAGCAGACGAACCGTCTTCACTGACCTCCTGTTTATGCTCAGCAAACAGAGTTTGCACTTTGAAGGATAATGAGCAGTTGAGACTCTCTGTGAATATTTGAAGAGCAAAAAAAGGATATAAAATCCTGATCAGAGGTGTGTTGACACCTCTCGATATGGCAATATGTCCGTAAAAGTTTCTACTAAATGATCTAAAGCTGATGTGTTCTTGAACTCTTGTTTCTGTCTTTTGTTCTTTTAGTTAATATCAATTTTGATCAAAGAAAACATCTGGAAAAACTGACTAGCTTCTCTCTCACATAGCTCCAGTGGACTCATACGTCATCTGAAGTGCGGAAATCGGCTCTCGTCAGCTGAGTTTCCATTAGCTCTGATGGTCTGAGGAAAATGTCGCAGTCTGACAGCGGGGTTCCGACTTTACAAAAACAAATTTTAAAAAACCTGTAAAATTGCGCGCAGGGTCAGTACGACCCCGCTGGACTGCACGCAGAGTGAAAAAGCTTGTGAGTTTCTGAGTGACCCTCGTCTCTTAAGACAATAGGAGGGTTATAAAATTGGGCAAATTGAAATTACGGAAATAAATTTGCTTAACGGAAACGCGGTAATTTTGAAAAAAAATCCACGCTTTTCAATAAAAAGTTTTTTGTGTTGGTTTTTCAGCCGTATCAGAATAGATCTGTTGAGCTAAACACTGTTTTTCCTTCACGCGAGTCAGACGTTCTGATGTTACTACAGGAGGAGCCATGTTGGGATGACTTCCTGAATTCATCACTTCTGTCTTGAGGAGTGGTGAACTCAATAGTAATAGTAATAATAATAATAATACATAAAATAAAAACATTTAATGAAAGGTATTTGTTCATATCTGAAGTCACCTTCACTCGACGCATAACTTTACAACCAATTAGTGCACCGAATTCTTACTTTAAAAACGCATTGAGGATGTATATTCAGCCTGAATCTGAGCTCATATAAATCACTAAAAGCTAAAACGCGGCAGCTATGTTGCTGAAGAGTGTAAGTGCACACTGCACCAGAACTGCTCCAACACCCTCTGGCCCTCATCCTAATGAGGGCTTGCTTGTTTACTGACGCTGGCGTCCGGGCATGGCTCAACAGAAATCACGAAAAAGTTTCAAATATATCAAAGTTTGTGTAAAAACAGAACATACACTTTGGGGGGGGGGGTTTCCCCTTTGCTTTAACAAATGGAAACCCACAACATACAGTGTGGATATAAAGTGCCATGAGCATGTGCATATCTCTAAACTACACTGAAGGCATCATTATGGAACTTAGATATGCTTAACAAAATCACAACAGTGATGTTTTGCCTGCCTGCCTGTGTTCTGAGATATCAGCCAACAGACTCAATGCAGAAACTTCAACGTTCCTGTCCAGCTGCTGATGAATAAAAGCTCCTCGTACCAAAAAGAAGAAAGATAGAAGAGTTTTAGCTGAATGGAAATATAACCACCATACTTAACGTTTTGGGCAGCAGTGTTGACCCAGTTTACATGATTCCATTCAGCTATGATAAAAATAAAGAAATATAAATATTCTGAGTTTATGTTCACAGCTCCAACTTGAACTATTTTTCAATCATTCATCACACATATATATTGGTCATGACATCATTCACCAATGAGCACATGAGTTATGTAATCATGGAATATTTGCTACCATGTTAGTAACACGTCTGTTATGACAAAGGGAAGTGAGGCTGAATGTGACATATTTAGACTGTTTGTCACACAGAAGCACCTTTTTCTGTCATGCAGACGAATAAAATCTTAACTTATGCAAATAAAAGTAATATTTGGTGTTATTTAAAGAAGCACGACAGAATACATGAAACTCCAGCTTCTCAGCTCATCACTGCATGAGATGCAGGCTTACTGACCAAAAACTATGAATTAGACGTGCAAGAAAATTTGTCAGACAGTTCCACTCCAGTGATCTGACCAGCTGTTACAACTCAATTACTTTCACATCAAGGCATGTTTCTGTTGCCTGATGTGTTCTAACAGTTTAGAGGTGAACTCAAACAGCCCGTAATGACGTGTTGCTGTTTGCAGCCAGAGACCATGCAGGTGTTACCAAGGGAAGAATTCATCGCTGTCTAAGCTCTCCTCCCTGCGCACTTTCCCAGGGTATGAACAACAGATATGTTCATTTCATATAGAAACATTTTACTCAAGAAAGCAGGACCAAAGTTCATCAGCTATCCGTGTTCTTCACCCCTTCAAACTGCCTCAAACTGGTTCCTGAACCACACAGAGCTCTCCTGACCTCCCCTCTGACCTCTCCTCTGACCTCCCCTCTGACCTCTCCTCTGACCTCTCCTCTGACCTCCCCTCTGACCTCTCCTCTGACCTCTCCTCTGAAAACAGCAGATTTTGATTATGAAAATTAGCACACACGTCATATAATATCCTCAAACTCTGATAAAAACAGACACCAGCAGTTTCAACACCAAAACATCTGTTGTACTCAATATTTTCTGATTAGTTTTCAACTTCCTTAGTTATAACAAACTAAAACAATTTCCAGATGAATATATGACTTCTACACTCTTAAGAATGTGATCTAATATAAAACCTACTGATTAGACTAATTTTAATCAAATTGTGATCATTATATCTAATACAAATGTTCTATTGATTAAGTTATATATTGATTAAACTATGATTCTAAATCTAACCTAAACTGAGGCCTACTTAATAAAATCATGATCCGTCTAATATTTCAACATGCACTAACATTAAACATCATTAAAATTAGCATTATTAAACTAACATTTCCAACACTAGATATTGAAAGTTCCTTTTGTTATGGATATATATATATATATATAAACAAAAATATTCAGGCAGAGATTTTAACAGAATGCTGCTTCGTTGTTAGCATGTATCTGTTTTTTAACAGCATGTTGTTGTTGCCCTCAGACATCGTGTTGAACTTTCGTACGACCTTTGTGAGCACGTCGGGTCAGGTGGTCTACGACGCCCGCTCCATCTGTGTCCACTACGTCACCACCTGGCTCTTTGTTGACCTTGTTGCTGCCCTGCCCTTTGACCTGCTTTACGCTTTCAACGTCACTGTGGTGAGTTCACTTGTGTGACCAAAACCTCTACAAATATTTGTATTTTTTTTTATTTTTTACAAAAGACAATCTCTTGACTGTTATTTAATTCATGTGCACAGTTCTATTTTCTCAAATGACTGGATCATCCTTTCCTTCCTATTGCTGTGTATACAAACACATTTCCTCTCTAACTAGTTTGACTCACCTGCAAAGAATTCGAAAAGGCAATGAACAGAGGGATAAATTAGTTCAGCTAAATGCTAATTCATTGTTCAGTTTTATTAGAAGCTGAAAAACGTTGGATTCTCTATTAACAACAACTGTTGAAATTTGTTGATGAAGAACCCAACTGATGGGTCAGTTAAATAGTTGTCATTCCTCTGCTTTAGAACACTTGTTTGTTTTTCAGATTGACCTTTTGACCTCTCGTTGTGCCCCTTTGTGCAGAACTTCAGGGTCCACCTGCTGAAGACTGTCCGGCTGCTGCGGCTGCTGCGGCTCCTGCAGAAGCTGGAGCGCTACTCGCAGTACAGCGCCGTGGTTCTGACTCTGCTCATGTCCATGTTTGCCTTGCTGGCCCACTGGATGGCCTGTGTCTGGTACTACATCGGTCGCAAGGAGATCGAAGGCTTGGGCTCCTCGGACATCGGTGAGCGGGCACTTTTACTATCCATGCATGTTTGTTCTTCGGTTCTAACTTACATGCAGTTCCTTGCAAGAACATATGTATCTTTTGGATGTATTTTATTAGAAATGTTTGCGGCTGGCCAATGCTAAACCATATTGTGATGGGGGAAGAAAAATGAGACATGGTTTTCACACACTTTACAAATTTAAAGGGGCAGTGTCATGTATTTTTCAGGTACATTGTGGCATTTTATAGCACAATACAGTAACTATGTTACCTTGAGCTGTAACAAAAGATGTGGCATATGTGACATCTGGCTTAAAAGAAATTTGACTTTGTAATGTGACACCTTGAAATTGGGCCACTGTCTCTTTAAGAAACTCCTGATCTTTCTGTTATGTAAATATTCATAGCATGGGAAGCATTTGAATTCTACTTTCTACACTGAAATTAGCAGTGTGTATGCTTGATGAGTCAACTGGGGGTTTGATTTATTAAGAAGTTAGTTATTCCTATTCCAACTGAACATTTACATTTTATTTTTATGTTGATGTTTGCTCCTATTTTTATTTTCTTGTTCTTATCTTATTTTACCCTGCTGACATTTGTTGCTTACATGTTCACAATATAAATTTCATCATCATCATCATCATCATCATCAAAGCGAGAGCCTGCGCTGTACGCTTTAGCATCCAGTGTTGTGCAGGATCACAGTTTGAAAAACTGCCTCAAAGATCAAATCTGATGAAACTGTTTATGTGCTACAGCCTGGAACAGCCCTAACTGAACAGACCCATAATCATTCTTCATTTTTCCATAAAATTGGCCGAAAACAGGAAATGATATGATAATTAGCATGAAAAACACATTGACCAGTCGTACTGGTATTTTTCTTTGTCAGTTTTATTGTATTCACACACATAATATGTGGGCAATATTCCTTTTCATCACTCATCATTTATCACTGCTTCTCATCCATTTGTTCTCAAAAGGCAAAAAAAATAAAATAAGGATTTATAAGCATTTCTAATGTGTTTGCTTGTGCAATTAAAAAAAACCAAAAACAAAACAAAACAAAAAATAAAAAAACTAGAGAAGTCGTTTTTCCATGAACTCCTTCCACACACTCCTCCTCTCTGTGTGGAGCAATCACTGGAGAACCGGCCATGCAGACATGACTCAACATATGCGTTCTAATCCTGATGGCTGACTAAGCCATCGGCCTTTCATTTTTATTGTTGAGGTCTGAGGGGCAACACACACCATCAAAAGAAAAATACACTCCTACTATTTTGTATACAACATCCCAGTCTGGTGTGTTTCAGCACCAACATTCTAATGCGTGTTCAAGACACCGGTTGTTCATCAACGAGACACGCCACAACGCTTCCGACGTGTTCTTCCTTTAAAGTGAGAATTTGCTTTTAGTCAATAATAATCGTTAAACAGTAACGGTGCCACACTGCGCATGCACAGCAGACTCGTCATCGTCTGGTAGTATTTCAGATATTTAAAACAAAAACTAATCGATGATAACACTTTGTCAGCAGCCAAAAAATTGTCTAGGGTTTCACAACAGTTTTAGGGTCATTTTGATGAGCTGAATGCAGGACTTGTTCTCTCAACTGGACCAATGAGAGGAGAGATTCCATCAGGACAGAAAAGAGACGGAGAATTTAACACAACGAGGACGTAATGCTCAATTTACATGAACTTACCCTTAAAAATGCTTATTATTGAATTTATAGTATTCCAAGCTTTTAACATTTAATTAATACACTCTATTAGAACACAATTTTTTTTTTCTGTCCTAAGATCTTTTTTGGATGAGAAATATAAGCAGAAATGAACTGATAATGTCACAAAGATATCTTCAATTTAGTCAGAAGACCGGATTCCTCTAAACCAAATCAGAATAAAAACCTGACCTGATTCAGAAAAATGAATGTCATGTTTGGATTCAGCGGTGCAACATAGTTATAATTCAGTTGAAACAAGGCAGATAACTTCCAAAAGATATTTTTTGTAAGCCAGTGTTATTGACATAGACTGATATGAAAACTTACATCTTCTACGTTTTTCAGTTATATCATCGAGCCCGACTTTCTTTTATTTTGTTTTTTGTGTTTGAAAAGGCAGTCGTGGAAAAATACTCCCCTAACATGTTCAGTCTTTTTTCCCTTTGCAAAGAATTTCATATCTTTTGTTAATTTTTATTAGTTGTTTATTTTATTGTCCTTCAATGAGCATCGTTTTGTGATTAGCTCAGCCTGTTTTGCATTCCTCCCTAAAGTCCTGCTCAGGTTTGCTACATTCAACTTGCTTTAAAGACAAATCAAGAATCTGCAGTTCAAACTTTATAATTCCACAAGCGTCTCTCAGTGGAGAATGTGAAGTCCTGCAGGCGGTGTGAAACCTACTCACAGTCTGATGAACATGTACAGACACACAGACAGGGAGTTTCCAAGGGCAAAGGAACAAACTTTAATGCTTTTGACTGTGACCTCAGGCGACACTCAAGCTTTATGTTTCTCTTTTATATTTAGCAGCGACATGAGGAACACAGAAGACACTGAAAATGACTTTGTTCTCTGATCTGTGGACTACAGCGCGCCGGGTTTTCCTTCCCGTCTCTGATTTCAGCGCATCCCGTCGTATCTTCTCTCGATCTCCCACCTCATCCATTCACACCGCCCGATTTGTCTTTACCCTTTCAGCGGAGCGGCGGCACGCCGCTGCGCTGCAGTCGGTTCATGTCAGAAGAGCCTCAATTGACCATTCAGAAAGGCCGAGGTAATGCAGGGGACAACAAAGAGCAGCCTGCGGCCTGACCTTTACGTGCCACCAGCTGAGATTCACAATGGAGGACTGATATCAGAGCAAGCATACGCTGGACTGTTCAGTCTGTCAGTCACTGGACAGCCTTCTGCTGCTGCTGGGTCGTCATGTCAATAATTTACAGACTGCAGAGCTGTGGCATGCGGTTAAGAGTTCACTCAGCCGGTGGAGAAGCAACACATCCTGTGTGATAGATGAGACACATCCTGGGATGTGGATTTTGTCTCTTTCAAATACAGATGGAAGTGGCAGGAAAATTGAAAGTTTATTGATCTGTAAGAATGTGTTGTTGCTCGTAAATGGTCTCAAAACAACAATATTAAAGTTTATCGCGATAATATTTTGGACCATTTATCGACCAGCAAACTTTGTGATCATGACAGGTCTGGTCTAACCCGACATCGCTGTAGGCATCCATCTGTTAAAGGGACGGTATTGTGTAAAATCAACTTTTTTCAGCTTTACATCATTTTGTAGTATTAGTCCATCAACAAAAACATACCTTAAATGTTGCTTTGATTCTTTCATGCATGTTTGAGAAATCCTTGAATCTTCCATGGCAACCATCCATCTTCCCTGTGACTGCCCCATTCAGCTCCTGCAGACTAGTCAGCAGCAATTAGCAAACATCTGGTGGAACTGCACATTTGCTGACCTCCTCGTTATAAGAGCTACTTCTCAATGCAACACTGAAAAAAAGTTTTGTTAAAGATTTAACAGAGGAACCATGTTGTGATAGAGGTGGAGTTTCAGAAAGAGCAGGAGTTTCTTAAAGAGACATAGGCCCGATTTCTAGATGTTAAAATATGAAGTTAAATTTCTTTTAAGACATATTTAATATGTATATTATCTTTATAGCAATTGAAGATAGCACATTTACTCTATTGTGCTACAAAATGAACACTGCTGCTTCAGTAAACAGCAGTCTTTTAACTTTTAATAAAATATGGAATCCATTTTCAAAATCAATATTTAGAACCTTTGTTCTAAATTGTAAATGGACCACATATCTAATTAAGCACTCACTTCATAAACTAAATACAGCAGCATAGGCTCACTTCCGCAGAGAGCCGCATGTTGACAATAACAGGAAAGCACCACAAAAAGCCAGACTGCACTGGATGAGACACATTGAGGTGATTTTTATCGTGCCTCTAAAAAGGCTGAGAGCTAGACTTAGAAAAAAAATCTGGCAACCAGCGAGCGCACGGTGTATGTAGACAACACATAATTAGATACAAGGTGATAATTAACTGAGCAAAAATGTAGTGGAAAGACTGGTTGTAAGCTTATCTGACAGAGGTGTAAAAAAAAAAACAGTGTGCTAAATTCCAACAGGAAATGAGCCAACAGAACATGCTGGAACTGAAAGCAATATGTGGAAATTCATGTTGGAATAGCCAAGTGCTGAACAGATTTCAGTAAACAGACAGCTGAGAGAGAAAGTTTACTCCACCTGACTGGAGGGACAGGAGACATCAGTACCATGGACAGAGGAAGACCCAACACAGACCAAACATGGAGCTTTGAAAACAGCTTCAGTTTGTACAACTTTATTTTCCTTGTTTATAGAACAGAATAGAATAGAATAGAATAGAATATTTATCCACAAGGGTAAATTGCTTATTTGAAAAAGCTACTCCATCCCAGGTCTAAAATATTTATTCAAATATAACCATAAGAGATACATTTATAATATATATTTATGCGCCTGAGTTGCAAAGCAGAGTGCACTAATTTCACACAGGTGCTACAATTGTGCAAAAATCTTTGTCTGAAACACAATTTCACAAGTGCAGTGTTTCCATTAAATAAGATATTAAATTAAGATTGCACGTGAATACACTTGTTCACGCAGTAAGTCACTAAAGATTATGGCAGCGACGGATGTAAACAGTTAGATGTGTTCATAATTCAGTCATGGCTCTAGAGCTCATCGTCGATCAGCCAATCAGAGGAGACATCGGCGTCTTATCCGACCATATACGTTGTTTTGGGGAAATTGCAGTCAGCCATTTTACATTAGCGTTATGAACTTAACGTCTTCGAATGATACAGAACTTTTTATTTATGAACTATGAGGCTCTGGTGGAGACAGAAAAAAACAAAAAAACAAAAACAAACCATCGTCCTCTTACCACTTCCTGTCATCTTCTTTGTTTTCACCAGTTGTAAAATCCGACTGTTCATGTGAGTTCTGTAAACACATCTATTTCAGTACGGCTGAAAAACCTCCTCATCCGAGCTCAAAACTTTTTATCAAAGAACATGAGTTTTTTTCCAAATTGATGTGCTTCTATTAAAAGAATTTATGTTGGCACTTTCAATTTGTGCAGTTTTATGGTTAATGGGAACACAGCTACAACCCATAGAGCTTTCTTTTAGAAAAGGCAGATGTACTCCATGGTTTGTCAGCAAATAGTCTGGATCTCAGTCCAGTTGACAGTCTGTGATGGAAGCAGTCCAGGCTGCAAAGCTCATCTGTCAGCTGCTGCAGAAGAAGAATGCTGGATCCTGACTGATGAGGCCTGTTGCTTCTCTTAAGCTGAGTTTGTGTCTCAAGGAACTCAGGCTGACAAAGATGCCAGAGGAGGTGCAGCGAAATGCTCATCTGGATTTACTCTGTCGTTTATGGTTCCATATTTCTCTCCTCCAGCTGGTTTGAAAAAAAATAAATAAATCACATTATTACCCAAGTCAGACAGGCAGGGTACACTCTGGAGAGGTCACAAGTCCATCACAGGGCCACCCAGGACAAACAGCTGTACACACACACACACACACACACACACACACGCACCCCCACACACGCACACACACACACACACACACACACGCACACACACACACTCATACCTTAGCATATTTTAGACAGGCCAATTAATCTAACACTCCTACTTTTGGACTGTGGGTTGAAGAAAAAACACATGCACAGTTAACCCCCTCCTCTATTCCCCCACACACACACACGCACGCACGCCCGCACACCCACACACACAGAGAGACAGAGAATGTAAACCCCATGCAGAAAAACCTTATACCTCCAAGGAAACAGTCACGCCAGTTGTTCCACTGTGCAACACCCGGTTACAGACGGCGCTTTTTCATTTTTTAAGGTTTTCCAGGCCAGAATGTCTGGTTATGTAAGGTATTTTCATGTCATTTCTGTGCTTTGTTATATACAAGAGCTTTTACATTAGTATGTTGACAAATCAGCAGTACATTAATTTTTTAATCTGACAGAAAAAAAAAAAAAAAGTCAGCTATAAACAAATATTACATCAACAAGAAGTAGCATTGAGTCAGTTTGTATCTGCTGTGCGTGCTTGGTTTTTTTTTATTATTAATAATATTTAGCTTTTTCTTCTTGTTCTTTTTCTTTGTTTGGAAACCAATAATATTAATAAAGAAATATCAGGATGACCGAGTAATATAATGTCATGGAGGAAAAAGAAAAACTTTCCATGAGATAATATTTCCTGTGACATCATCATGGGACTCTCAAGTTTGGAACAGCTCAGGGTCCAGAAACAGACAGTATTAAGAAAATGTGATATTGTTGTTATTGTTATTATTATTACAGGTGCACCGATTGCAGTTTTCTGGCCGATCGCCAATCTTTTAAAAAGCTTTTTTTGGCCAATGTTTAACAGTGAAATGTTGCTCTAAATAGCGAGACAGTTGTTGAGTTGGCAACAGTGGGGTCGCTATTGTTAATTGTAAATGTGCAGACAGAACTGTCAGTCAAACCTTTCTTACTGGAGAGCAAAAGAGGGCCGTGGTTGATTCCTTTGCCTTTGCCAAGCTACATAAGATCAGTGAGTAAGATCGGCTTCATATGTAAAAATTGGCCGATCACCGACCTCCCAAAACGATGGAAATCGGCACTGATAAATTGGTGCGCCCCTAATTATTATTATTATTAATATCATTTGATTTGATTTGACTTTTGTAACCCATTCATTCACAGAGTTAGATCTACAAATCTATTGCTTTAAATGGAGAGAGTATTTTAGCTATCAATTATTTCACATCAAATATTTCTCTATCATCTTTGTTGATATCAGAATCAGAATATATTTTATTAATCCTGAAGGTGAAATAGCAGTTTTACGGAGTTTGCTTTGTAATTTTATTGATTGTGATTGATTTGTAAAAGCAATAAGTGTAAAACACCCATGTGAATACTTTTTCTTAGGTCCTGTTAATAAATAAACAGGTTTTGTGCAGCTATCTGGCTGATAACCTGAATCTGAAAGTCACTTACTGACACCGTCCACCATTAAAATCAGTAATCAGTTTTGGTTTTGCCCGTTGTAACCCACAGCTGCGCACGCTTTGGTGAAACAAACTTCCAGTGAGGCCCGTGTGTTCAGAGCTTGGCAGAGGTTAAGTTGCACTAATGACGATGTAATCAGGAAACTACTCAGGTGTTAAATCCTCTGACGCTGACGCTTTAGCAGCTCTGCTGGGGATCCGCTCGCAGCTCCGCTGTCACTTCTGCTTATTGACACTGGCGGGATAACAAAAGCCCGCTCCCTGAGGGTTTGGATGCCAGGGATCAATAAATAGACTCATCCATATCGCATTGTGTAATTCTTATCAGAACATCCCTCTGCCGCGTTCTGCTGCTGCTGTCACAAAGTTTATTACAGCCTTCATTTACTCTCAGATGACAGCGTTTTCCTTCCTGTGCACTGAGGACATCTGCTGACTTTATCTAAATGTTTTGCATGTTTCATATTGCTCATCCTGGACGCATTTTCTAGCACTATTATTATGTTTTGTTTTAGTTTCTAGTGCAAATATCTTAATGCACTTGAAATAAAACGTTTACTTGCGAGTAGCATTTCAGTGAGATATAAGAGCTTGTTTTTAGCCAATATTTTTTTAATATTGATGAAACGTGCTAGAACCACTGACCGATTATTTCACTTATAGGAAAAATGTCTTGTTTTAAGTGAAATAATCTGCCAGTGCAACTTTTTTTAATCAATATTAAGGAACTGTTAAGTTAAAGCAAGCTCATTTCTTGCTGAAAAATTACTTTAAGATATTTTTTTTCTTATTTCAAGTGTGTTGAGGTATTTCCATGAGAAATGAGACAAATATACTTGGTAAGACTTTGTGTTTTTGCAGTGTGTATATTTTCCCTTTTTCTCCTCACAGGTTGGCTCTATGAATTGGCGAAGCGTCTGGGGACCCCGTACTTCATGTCTCCTCTGACCACACAGACCCCACCCGCAGCGAGCAGCCTCTCAGCCAACAGCACCCAGTGGACCGCCTCGGGGTCAGAGGTCGCGGGGCAAGGCACCTGGAACTCGAGCCAAGACTACGGGAACATTTCAGGGTCGGGGGGCCTGAAGATGCTGGGCGGGGGCCCATCGACCCGGAGCAGCTACGTGACGGCCCTGTACTTCGCTCTGAGCAGCCTGACCAGCGTGGGCTTCGGGAACGTGTCTGCCAACACGGACTCAGAGAAGATCTTCTCCATCTGCACCATGCTTATAGGAGGTACACTGCAAAAACTCACCTTTCAAAAAGAGTTGCAAAATAAGCCATACATAACTATACATACAGCAAAGCTATGGACACCTGGCAGAGTGCTGTCAATGTATTAGGCTCACTGTAACAGTTGTTGCCATGCTTACATTCATTCTTCTTCTGATTAAAATATGGATAAAGGGATACAATTTTCTTTACATATCAGTAGAAGACACATGAAAGAACATATGTTCAAAATATTTTATTTATATTTGATCATTAAAGTATTTTACTGACTTCCTCTTGCACAGGTTTGTGACTGACATTTACCTCCAGCGTTACAGGCAGGAAGTAAAGCGCTCTGGTCATGTGACCTTTCACACTTGCTAGAGTAGACATTATAATTTTTATTTTAAAACTTCAGTTAGCTGCCAAAAGACAAAATAATTATTTTAGAGCTTCCATAAGTTAGATAAAATGTCTGGCAATAATTGTTGCTGGTGGGATTAAATGGGTTAATAATTCCTTTAAGATCATTACTACAAACAAAATATACTTAGTAGTTATTAAAGAAATACTTGAACATCTTGAGTATGTCTATTCAACAGAGCTTTCCTGAGGAAGAAAAACTTGACAATGTTTTCTATCCATTCTCTATGTACAGTATTTATTTATCCTTCTTCATTTCTATCTTTATCTCTGTAATTATCAGGTTTATTTCCTTACCAAGTTCAGAGAGTAACGTTATTTCCCCTCTGAGAGCCAAACCTGGTCAAAACTTTTATTCGGTGATGACTGGATTTAGCTGCGTGTGAGGGCACTATCCTTCGGGGCCCCTGAAGCACTGGGGCCCCGGGCAGCAGCCCTGGTAAGCCCATGCAAAAATCCGGGCTTGCATGGAGGAATCAGAGTAACTGTATCAAATCATGATCCCTTGTCAAAACAAGCTGCAGCTTCATTAGCCCATCTGAATCTAAGTGGCGAGCTGCTGCCCAGAGGCGCTTTGTGTTGCAACTAAGAGACGCTTTAAAGTCAGAGTTTGCCTAAATGTGCCACGGGTTGATATGCCTGAGGGGACAGTCATTAGTCTGTCAGTGAACTTTAGATGTCCTGCGATCCGACACTGATTCTGTCACTTCTTAGCTCGCTTAACTTTTTCTCTGCTGCTGATTGGCTGCGGATCGGTTCACAGCACAGCTAAGATCAAGGAACCACTGAGAAAGTTTCACTACAATATCAAGATCCATCAGAACCATCAGGCCTGTGGTAGATAGCTCAAAAAACATGAGCACATTTCCTCCACAAAACTGCAAAATTTTGAGAGTAAGATGAGAAATCTTCTAGAAATACAAGGAAATTAGTGAGTTTCAAAAGTCTACATTTTTTTAAACTCAGACCTTTCCAAGTTTTTTTCTTAAAAATTTCTGAGATTAAACACAATGAAATTATTATTTTTTCCACATTTTAAACTCAGAAATGTCCTTGTTTTTGAAAGACAATTTCTGAGATGAATCCAAAAATTTGAGTTTTTCGGCAGAAGTGTACACCTCTTTATTTCCTAGCTACAATGGCCCTAATACGCCATTGTAGAATAGAAAATGAGGTGTGGAGCTTTAAAAATAGCTTTTCTGTCAGCACAATGCAAAAGATTTATTGCATTTCAGAGTTCTTTTTTAGTCACAATTTAGACATTTTGTGGTTTTAAAGCAACGGAGTCATTTCTTACCATACAGTGTTCTAAATTCTTCGGGTTTGTGGAGACCTTTGAGTAAAACTATGTTCCTTCCAAACTGCAGTCCTACAATGTCCCTCGTCTTAACCGGACGGAGTTAACGAGAAAGCTGTCCTCTGTCCACAGCACTGATGCACGCTGTGGTGTTTGGTAATGTGACCGCCATCATCCAGAGGATGTACTCCCGCCGCTCGCTGTACCACACCCGCACCAAGGACCTGAAGGACTTCATCAGGGTACACCGGCTGCCCAAAGCCTTGGAACAACGCATGCTGGAGTGTTTCCAGACTACCTGGTCGGTTAACAATGGGATAGATGTCAATGAGGTACATTTAACACCTGGAATGCTACTCTGCTCACATTAAAGAAAACATATGTCAGTAGCTGCATTTCCGTTACAGATGTGCACAAAATGTTGCCTATATTCTGGTGATGTCGAAAAAACACAATTTTGCAATTGTAGTGTTTTCATTAAATAAGAAAATTAAAATGACACTAATACGTTTGTTGGCGCAATAAGTCATTCAAAAGCATGCAGCACCATCATCCTCCTACCACTTC
Source organism: Poeciliopsis paucimaculata (assembly GCA_903067055.1). NCBI lineage: Eukaryota > Metazoa > Chordata > Actinopteri > Cyprinodontiformes > Poeciliidae > Poeciliopsis > Poeciliopsis paucimaculata. The sequence continues at coordinate 130,552 of CAEGAD010014487.1, forward strand.
CTCTTGTCTTCTTTGTAGTTTCTGCCAGTGGTAACATCCGGTATGTGTGATGTAAAAAAAAATGTTTCCATTGCAGTTTTATGAAGTAAATCAGTTTCGATACGGTTGAAAAACCACCTCATCCTAGTGCAAAAACATGTTTTACTAAAAAATGTGAGGTTTTTCAAAACTGCCTTGTTTATTAAGCAAATTTATTTTAGTAATTCCAATTTGCGCAAATTTATGGTCAATGGAAACTCAGTGAGTGTTATGGGATTATTGCAACATGTCTGAGATGTTGCAATAATGGTAAAAATAGTACCAAAAACCCTTTATATAAACTTTTCAGCAGATGTCCACAGTATGTCAAATCACAATCATTGCAATATCTGTGTGTGGCTTTTTCAAATTCAAATTTAAAAAATACTTTAGTGATCCCAAAGGGAAATCAAATGTTGTTGAAGGTGATATTAATTCAAAGAAATAATATAGGTGATGATTTGCAATCATAAAGGCCTGCTTCAAAGTACAGTAGATCCATGAGAAGACACTAACATTTGAAAGACTCAAAGCAACACTCCAGGCATGTTTTTGTTGGGGGAATGACTCTATAACATGGTGTGAAGCTGAAAAAAGTCGAATTTACATAAGACATTAAGGCCTTTGAGACAAGCACTCACCAAACTGTTAGGGGAAAAAAGCACCCAACTTCCTTCTACAAATTAGCTAAATATTATCAGAAATCATTCCTTTAATTACCTCATCTGTTCCATTCAGTTCACTTTGTTCAAATAAATATTATATTAAAAATATTTCAATATTGACATATTGTCAGGGTACATAAATCGCAATGGCCCAAAGCAGAAGTAACTACATGTAATTTGAATTAGTTTAATTCATCCCGGTCATATACGTTCTAACTCTGTATGTTCTGGTAATTAGGTTGGCCCAGGGAGGTAAAACACCAAACCACTGATCGAAATATTTCCAAAAATGTGTGACCAATCCCAGCTTTAAACTTGTATGCTTTGTGGGATAAGAGGTGGACCTAAAAATAAGGGAAGGTGAAACAAAATCCACACAGAGGCTGAAAAAGAGCTCGAACAAATAACAAACCAAAGGGAAAAGCAATAACTCTAAATAAAGGGGCACTATTACATGTTTTCCAGACACATTTAGTAACTTCAGTTGCTATAAAAATGTTGTATATATCAAATTTGACTTAAAATATATTTGACTTGTTAATTTAATGTCTTGAAATTGGGGCTCTGTCTCTTTAAGAAGCTTCTGCTCTTTCTGAAACTCCGCCTTCAGGAAGTCATCACAACATGGCTCCTCTATTAACTCTTCAACATTTTTACCAGCATTTCACTGAGAAGTTGCTCCTTTAGATGCACAGTACCACCAGGTGTTTGCTAAATGCTAATTGCTAGTCTGAAGGAACAGGGAGTGGTGCTCTGTAACTGCAGCTCCGACAAGGAGCTTGGTCCTTGAAGGCAGCGTTATGTCCACCAGGCATTTTGCACCTGGTGGACAAACATGCAGAGGTATGTTTTAGATGATGGAATATTGTAACATGATGGAAAACTTTAAAAAGCTGCACTTATATAACACTGCCCTTTTAAAGAGCGCAAAATCAGAAATAACAAAACATCCATCCATTTTCTGTACACTCTTGTCCCGAGAACAGTGCTACCAACTGCGCCACTGTGCATCCCTATAACAAAATATAAAAATTCATAAAGAAACGTTTATCTTTTGTTTTAAGGCCCAAAACATAAACCTCAGCCTATCGGATGGCCTCAGTCCGTCCACATATCCGACAGCATCTCTGTTGTACAGGCTGCCACCAAGCATGAAGACCGGCGAAACTTTCACATAAGTCAAGGACAAAGTCATGCTGAATTAGAGATCAAGAAAGGGCCATCTACCAAAACCCACAGACTCAGCAGGAAAGGCATTAATCAGAGAAGCAACAAAGATAACTCCCCTGGTAGCTGCTCTGTGCAGATAGCACGATGTGTCTACTGGCGCTCTGTGAGCTTTACCTGGGCCAGAGCTGGGCAAGAAAATAGCTGCTGCTTTTAGAAATAATAAGGTAGGACATCTGAAATGTATTCAAATTTATGTTGGATACTGCTTAAGTATGTGGTTGAAGAAGCTAAAATCAAATATATACCTTTTTACATAGAAATACATCAGTTCTATTTAGACACAGTGAGTGTTTTGGGATCTTAGCAATATGTTTGAGATTTTTCAGTAAAAATAGTCCCAAAAAGCCTTTTTATAAACCCTTTCAGTAGAACGCGTCAAAGGTTTATTCAATTAATCAATTAATCATCAGAATGATCGATTGATCATTTATTGCAGTCCTATTCATTTTAAGGTTTTTTTTTTTTTCAATTCTTCATTATTTATTACTGTCTTTTCTGTGTTTTCTCTTGTCTTAATATTAAAGAAGTTTTTCTTAGAAGTTTCTCTAACTGAGTTTTTTTTTCTTAGTTAATTGAGCTAACTCAGTTAGCTAAAACCTCTGGTGACGTTTTTAGACAGTGCGGCTGTTAAATGTGAACTGCTCTGCCTTCCCAGCTGCTGAAGGACTTCCCGGATGAGCTGCGGGCCGACATCGCCATGCACCTGAACAAGGAGCTGCTGCAGCTCCCACTGTTCGAGTCGGCCAGCAGGGGATGCCTGCGCTCCCTCTCCCTCATCATCAAGACCTCCTTCTGCGCCCCTGGGGAGTTCCTCATCCGGCAGGGCGACGCCCTGCAGGCCATCTACTTTGTCTGCTCAGGGTCCATGGAGGTGCTGAAGGACAACACTGTGCTGGCTATACTGGGTGAGTCTGTGAAAAGGGTCACCGCTATAGATGGTGACCCATATTCTTTCACATATGTGCGTAAAAGATCGGAAAGCACATTTGTTCTTCAGCAGTTTAACTGTCCAGTGTTGATGTTACATACGAGTCTGATCAGTTTTTAAAAACGATTTTACATTTAGTGTTTTTTTGTTTTTTGTTTTTCTGATCCAGCAAGAATCAGAATTTTACTGACTTCTTCAGTAATATCTGGACAAACAGTCATTATCATAGTTCTGGCATAATTCTGAATACACAGCTGAACATTTTTCCTTCTTTTCAGAAGTCGCACGGCTCGTTTTAAATTGATTGGTTTTTGGTAGTGGGAGTTGGAGTTAGCAGTTTTATTTGTATAGCAGATTTTCAAGAGGAAAATTCAACTTTCTTTAGATGATTAGACAAAAATTAAAACAATAAACAAGCAAAAATAAAAAATACACTGCCGTGATTGAAAAACAAAGACAAGTGCAGAAATAAACCACAGTTTAACATGCTGAATCGGTTTGTACTGATATCTCACATATAATATGTTTGTGTTGAATCTCATGTATCATGCATCTCTAATAATTATTTCCATTTCTAGTGACAGTGGTCATTTTGTATGTAAACATCTGGTTTTAAAGACATTAGTAAGTACATTTCTGACATATTATTTCTGGTATTATTGTGGCATAATAATTTTCACATTAGACTAGGAAAATTTGGATGAAAAATTTGAATGGATTTAATGTCTGATAGTGAGAATAAGAGGTAGGTGTGTGGGGGTGTGTCCGTGTGTGTGTGTGGGCGTGCGCAGGTGTGTGTCTATTTGTTCTGTGTATGTAAACTTCTGGTTTCAACTGAATACGCATATCTTGTAGATTTTCTTTCTTTAAACGACCCAGCATGTTTCTTTTAATCATGCTGTTTTTAACAGCATTATTTCTCTTATCATGAACTTCAATGTAAAGAATGAACCAAAGTGAAATTCTGCTGAAATTATGAGATTCTGGTTCACCTTTAGTGTTATTTGAAAACAATGCTTTGGGAGTGGAAATGTTCCTGTAATTTTTTATTTAATTTACACTTGATTAAATCCAACAATACTCTGTTTTTATTATGAGAAAAAACTCATAGTTAGCCAGCCAGATAACCTTAACTTATCAGTAAGGTTTTTGAAAATGAAGATGATGCAGGCAGAATAAGTCTAAGACTTCTTTAGAACAACAATATGTTGAAAACTTTTAATTATAATACAGATATAATAATATCATAGAAGCTAGAACTGGCTCAGATCAATCTGAGCAGGTCAGTGCTCCATAAAAACTCAGAAATCTGTAATCACTGCATCTCCACTTAATTATTTTAAAAAAACCCTCACCTGTAGCTAACATTTGGTGTTGAATGTAAAATCAACAGTAATATTGTCTCACTGAAAATAATCCAATTGGCAGCAGTATGCTGAGACAAACTATTGCTGCTGCCAAAACAATCATTTCTTTTGCTCTCACAGGTGGAAATCTAATTTAGTTGGGAAGTGACTCAAAACCTTTGTAAGGCTAATCCAGGGAGCAGCTTCCCTCAGCCAACGGCGTGTGGAGGAGGAGCGAACAACAAACTGGAGATAAGGGAGGAGTTCAAAGGTCTTCTGATGCATTCATTTATACAAAGGTCAACATGGATGATGTGGACTTGTACTTCTGTGTATGTGTGTGACCAGGTTTTTAGCTACTTGTGGGGTCCTGTTTCTGGTCCCCAGGAGGGGAAATGCTGTTCGGTTATGGGTGATGGTTATGAGTAGGATAAAGGTTAGGTGGGTAAAATGTTTTCTCGACAACTCCCCCCACCTTGTCCGTCGACTGGGCAGTTGAAACTGGGCTATAGAAAATAAATGGAAGTCAATGTAAAGGCCACATAAGACATAAAAACTCGATTAGGTGTGTGTGTGCGTGCGTGTGGGGGGGTGTGTGTGTGTGTGTGTGTAATCATAAAGTGAATGAGATTTTCCTTGAAACACCAGGCCCCTCAGCCTGTATTTGATCTCGATCATGACACACGCATCGACAGGCGGTATGTGTTGCGGTGCAGCTGTTAATAATAAATAGATGTTGCATTATTGAAACAGCATCCTTATTATGAGAGAACAGCAGAGCCCAGGAATCCATTGGTCTTGCTCGGCCCGGCGAACAGACTGTTCTTCCAGGAAAGATCCACTTTCCTCGTTGGTAACCAGAAGCCGACGACGCTCTCCTTCCTCCAGTCATCACCTCCAACAGTTTGAGGTGATCATTTTCCCTGCTTGTTGGTTATGGTCTATGAAAGAGAGAAAACTAGGAATCCACAAAGTCATCATTTAATGAGTGAAATGAACCAATTAAAATCTGGAAGCACATCAGTTGTCTCTTAATTCCGATAGCCGCTGGCCATTTTGGTGCTTTTCATTTTTTTAATATGCTGTAACGTCAGTTAAAGCAGAAAATTCCCTCGACTGTCTGCCACACCTGCAACAAGCAGTGGAAAGGCCTTCCAGCCTGAAGGCCGTCACCAAATGCTGAAACTTAAAATGTACACAACTCCTGACTCTGGCATCCTGTCCCGTGAAGCCATGTAGCCTCACAACTGGAGCTTTCTTGAGCTGCAGATCAGAGGTACTGTATGTCTGGAAGACGAATAATGAAGAGAACATGGTGCTACATTTAAATGTGGCGGTGACCCGATCGAGCTCTGGGGCGGCTCTGCTTCCTCTGCCACAAGAACATGAGCCATGTTTGAGCAACCAGCAAGAAGCTGCTGCACAAAGAAGACCGTTTCTGATGGGATTTTTAATTTGACGCATTTGTCTGGCCTAGAACAGAATTACTACTCTGAGTTTTGTCTGCCATCGCTGGTTTGAAAATAACCGTATGCACTGTAAAAACAACATCTTAGCAGGTAGTTTTGTCTTGTTTCTAGTACAAACAATACCAAACACTTGAAATAAGACAAAGCTATCTCACGAGTAGCTTCTCAGTTTGTTTTTAGTATATATAAAATTAAAAAAAAACATTTAATGTTGATTTTAAAAGAATGCACTAATTCCATTGACAGATTATTTCACTTGCAAATAGGGAAGAATGTTTTGTTAAACTAAAAAATATGTGCCACTGGAACTGGAACGTTTTTATTTAATGACTTGCTGAAAAGATACTCGTAAGCCAGTTAATCAGTTGAGCTCCACAAAACATCATTCACAGCTGGTACAGTTGTCTGCTGTTGCATGTAATGTATTTTTATCTAACATTTAATGTAATCTTACTGTGAGATGATTGTAGCTATTTAGATTTGTTTGGTTGTTTATTTTGATTGTCTTTTTTAGTTGGAACTTGAGTCTGAGATGAGGTTTCTTTCTTTCCTGTTCTATTTCAAATGTTCTAACATTTTTGCACTTGAATTTTTGTTGTTGTTGTTGTTTTTTTAATTCTAAGATTTTGTGTTTGCCACACAGAGTCCTGAGGGGGTTGGATAAGAACGGGACAGCAGAAGCACTCACAGTATCTGTTTTTTTGTTTTGTTTTGTTTTGTTTGGTTTTCTTTAATTAATTTGAAGAATTAATTGTTTTATTATATTACCTGTTTGTATGATTTTGGTAAAGAAGCTGATTCTCAGTGGAGGCTGAACAATTTCAGGTCAGCTGTAGCTGTTTGAAGTCAGAATAGCTTCCATAAGCAGCGATCCAATCAACACCTGGACTGATATTGCATTAAATATTGAATTACAACCATGATGAAACATGGACCAGGAGCAGGGCTTGTGATATTACACCTCCAGCAGCCTGTCAATCTGTGCCTAAATTAACCTTTACTTTGACCATCACACTAAATCACAACAAGTATGACGCTGTGCATTACTTCAAGCTGAATTAACAGCATGTGACACCAATGAAAACACTGACCTTTTATTCTCTGACACCCCATGTTATCTAAGATGCATTACATCTTTTGGATTTATCTATTAGAAAAGATGAGGTAAAGCCATTGTAGACAGAAACAAAGGAGTACATTTCTTCCAAAAATCCACAAAAACAGCTGTAGAAAAAACAAGTACATTTTGGTCAAAGATTTGCAAGAAAAGAAAATCAAATGTTTAATGATAAATCCCAAATATCTCCTAGAAAACACTTGGAAATTCCACATTTCTCAAGTTTCCGAGTTTTTTTTCTTTTCAGAAGATCAGTGAAGTAAATCTCAAATTTCCAAGTGTTTTCTGGCAGATTTTTTTACTTCACACATTTCACAATCGAATCTTTCAATTTGAAAAAGCAAAAGTCTGCTAGAAATTTGAGATTAATCCTGGTGAATTTTGGGGGGAAAAACTTGGAAATTTGAGTCCTAAAAAAAGTCTAAAACATTTACCTGAAAAAACTCAGAAATTTTGAGTTTAATCCCACAATTGTTTTAGAAAAAAAAATACTAGAACAAAACTCTAAAAGTTTTTCATTAATTGCAGTAATTTTAAAGAAAAGAAACATCTAAATTTCTGAGTTTAAAACAAAAGTTGACAAACATTTTTTTTAAACCCAGAAGTTATTTCTAGCAAATTTCTGACTTTTCAAGCAATGAAATTTCCTTATTTTTCTCGAAATTTCCTTAAATTTCTGAGCATTTGTATGGCAGAAATGTACTCCTCCTACATAAGCTCTAATACTCTGACATAGACGTGTCCGTGTGGGTCTGAATCTGAGTATTACTGTCCCGCAGCATGAACATCTCCCTGCATCTGGTCTGCATTATATTCAATTTAACAGCAGTAGGTGTGAAAATTGGATCAGAAATTGCACCTGAAAAGAGCAAAAGCAGAAGTAAAAAAAAAAAGCTGACAGCGGTAATGGGCAGGAGGACTAAGAGGCACTGACACTGACAAAATGAAGTTCTTTGAAAGGCATTCGCTCCCCCTTCATCGCTCTCACCTACACTTCCCAAAACCAGACAGACACACTGAAATGTCACTTCCGAGTAATGTTTCATCTTTATTAAGAGCAAAGCTTTCTGTCGCCACCGCCACCCATCATCTCCCTGAAAAGACAACAATAGAGGGAGGGGATGAGGGGGGGCAGTGGAGGAGCAGAAATTTGAAAAAGGCAGAGTGGCAGACGGAGATTATGAAGAGCCCGTCTCATCCGCCATGTTAAGAGCAGTGGTGGGTGGGGGCGCGGCAGCAGGAGGATGTGGAGGTGTTCAGACATGCTCCACTTCCTGATCATATCCTCTCTTTGGTTTACTGGTGTTAGTGTACAGACACGCACACACACACACACGCACACACACGCACACACACACCCCTCTTCTCCTCTCTTTTACCCTCCTTTCTGCCCTCCTCCACACTCCTTCACCCTCTGCAGTCTCTTCCCTGTCTCCTTCCCTCATTTCTGTTTCCTCTCAGCTCATTTTTCTTCCTCCCCCACCACCCCATTTTTCTCTCTCTTTTTTTTTTTTCTCAGCCCCCGTGAGTCTTTTGTCAGATTTTCTTCTTTATCCCAAAACTGCTGAGGCTTTTGTCTGTTTCAAAAGGCGTCCAAATTACAGGTTCCCCTTATAGACAGCGATACATTTCTGGTAAAAAAATGTTTTCTTTGTGTTTTGTGACATCACTCTGTTGATTATGAACAATCCATCTGAAAACCGTGGTTCTGAACCATTAATGAAAACATTTTTTTTAAAAAGGCAGGAATGAAGAAATTAAGGTCTGAGCAGCAGCCCTGCTATTTGCTGTGTCCATAAATAACACTGTGATTCCTCCTGTTTTTTTTTTGCTTTGTTTTTTTTTTTTTTTTTTGTTACACATTTTGGAATTGACAGAGAAGCCAGAGCTGAAAGAAATATTAAATGGATTAGTTCTGAAATTGTTTTGTGTTGATCTTGTTGCAGCGAGGCCACAGAAACCAGAAGGAAATCTGTCGACTAAAATCTCTTTTTTTTTTTCCTCTCTGCTGAGAGACAAAAGTGTGTTTACGTTTCTAGTTTTTTTAACAGCAGATCGAACCAAATGATGTTGTCTGATACATAAAATCGTGCGCTGAAGAATTTCCCCTTGCTTCAAAAAAAAAAAAAAAAAAAAAAGTTTTGCTGCAGTGACCTTGAGAGATGAACCCCTGAGTGGTGAGCAGCAGCGCCAGCATGGCTCCGGGCCCCGGGGCCGTCACGTCCCTCTCAGGATGCTGCATCACAGCTGCTTGGTCTCATAGTAGCCAATCTGCAAACATTTCTAATGCTTCTTATGCAAACAAAATGCATTTAAATTGTCCATCACAAGTGAAGTTCAGCAGCGGTGGAGTCATTAAAAAAGGTTATTGTTATTGTTTGTTATTGTTTCACCAAAAGAGCTTTAAAGTTTGGTAAGATAAAAAAATAAAATAAAATTCAAACAGCAAAAATGCAAACTCTTACCAAGTAGTTATGGTCTAACGTCTCAGTAAGTTTGAAAGATAAGACAAAATAAATTAAGCAAGATGCAGGAGCTTGTTTTAAGTCAATAATTTCTTAATATTGATGAAAAAAGTACTGGTTCCACTGGTAGATTATTTTACTTCCAACAAAACATTTTTCCAATGTCATACGTGAAATAATTAAGACTTAATTATTCAATATTCAAGAGTTATTGACTTAAAACAAACTCCTATATCTTGCTGAAAAGTTACTTGTAAGTTAGTTTTGTCTTATTTCAAGTGTAAGAAAGATATTTAAAGTGGAAATTAGACCAAAAATACTTGGTTAGATTTTGTGTTGTGTCTTGTATGTGGACCAATAAAGCTGATTCACATAAAAAAATTAAAAAAAACTTTTTTAAATCACCATACTCCACTGCTGCAGCCGTTATTTGCATGTGGAGGAAAACTGATGGTGGTGTTGGTATTTATGGCTCATGTAGGAAAAAAAATCTCTGAAATCTTTTGTTCTCTTCCATGAAATTGACTCCAAAATCAGCCACATTTGACAGAACTTTCTTTATTCTTTGAGTGAGTTTAACAGAAGGTGAAATGAGTTCATCTGTAGTGAACCAATGAATATAAAACTTCTAGAAACCAAGATGTGGAGACAAAAGTGGAACATGGAGAACGACACAAACCCCAACAGTAAAACCAGTCAACACAGAAACAGTTCTGAAGCAAACAATCCCTCAAAGTGAAACTGGTTTTACATCCTCCTTTTGTTCTGGACTCGTTCCGTCAGGCAAAGGAGATCTGATTGGTTCGGATTCTCTGACGAAGGAGCAGGTGATCAAGACCAACGCCAACGTCAAAGCGCTGACCTACTGCGACCTGCAGTACATCAGCCTGAAGGGCCTGCGCGAGGTGCTCCGCCTCTACCCGGAGTACGCGCAGAAGTTCGTCAGCGAGATCCAGCACGACCTCACCTACAACCTGCGGGAGGGCCACGGCGCCGACGTGAGTACCCCCACCCACAGAGACCACTGAGCTGACAGAGGAAACAAACAAACCCCCGCTTTCTTTATTCAGGCTGTTTTGTGTGGTTGGGGGTGGGGGGGCGTTTGTTTCTAATACCTTGTGGGGACCATTTTCCTGACACATGTTACGTTGTGGGGACCCACTGCTCCTTGTGGGGACTGA